>CM042538.1:30695399-30700399 GCA_023630585.1 Cranoglanis bouderius
TAGTACGGCACTTAATTACAGAGTCAGCACAGAATTTATTTACAAAATACCGATTTACGTTAGCGACGACAAATCCGTCCGTCTTTCTTCTCGGAGCCAACGAACACACGCGAACGTTGACTAACGCTGTCGACGGCTATGTATGCACAGTATATCCCTCTCTCTGAAATGTTAGCTAGCCTGATAATAACCACCATGAAACCCGGTTGATTTAATTCTTGCTTTTTTTTTGGCCCAGGATGCGTGTAAAACTATCAAAGTTATTCTGTCGAATCCTTGAATCTGATTGGTCAGAACCGGAAGGCGCTGATTAGTTTCCTATAACAGCAGATCACAAGTTTAGGTTAACGCGCTCGTTCTAGTACGGTATCGTTTCTATAGTAACAGCTCGTTCAGAGGGACCACGTGAACGGATATATATATATATTTTTTTTTAATCGTTGAAATTAATGGGAAGGAGTCTCCAGTGGCGAAAGTTTACAGGAAAGTCTTCTTATACGTGAATATAAACGTATAAAAAAAAGAATGGCGCACGACAACACTTGTTGTAGCTCACTGTTGGAACGCTGTGGTGTAAAAGGAATAAAACGTCCTCCGATCAGCTTCGGTTTCGGGTATGAGTCGCCCCGCTCCGTCGGTGATTATTTTCCTCTCACGTGACTGGACTGAGCTTTAATCTTTCTGACGTAATTCGCTGAGCATTATTGTCCATGAGATATTTGTCGACAAACATATTTGCCCGTCCCGTGCGATTCGCAAATCTATTAACATGCAAATTTTTGGTGCATTTTTGTGTGTATAGGCATTCGTGTGTAAGTTTATGCTAAATAACGCAATCCGGTCCGCCATAAATATTCATAATAGCTCTGAAACGTGCTTCGGTGTCATTTTGAAAGTCGAAACTCGGAAAGCTTTTTCTTTTTTCACTGCCGATGCACCTGCTTTTACTTTTACCGACGATCCCGTTCGCGATTTCAGCGCCGCTTCTGGGTTGAAAGAGGCTCCGGGTCGCTGTCGCCTAGTCAGAAAATCCTGCTTTTTATCCGTCAGCAGGGTTAATGGAGGATAATGTAAAGGAAGCCGGCAAGCAGATTTCCGTGTGTTTGCGTACGTCGAGGTGGATTAGTCTGAATCTGAGCGAGTGGCCAACTCAAAGATGTTTAACGCTGATTTGATTGACAGACAGACAGACAGACAGACAGACATCCCGAAGCGTACGCAGTCTCGAGTCCGACGCCGGATCCTTCTCCAGATTTCGCCTCACGTGTCGTGTTCGAGTTCCTCTGCTCTTCTTTACTTCTCCCAGCGTGGGCTCTTTGAATACGCAGCTTTGAAATAAGGCTATCCGTCTCCGCCGGGCGGCCCCTGGGGGTCGCGACCCGCCCACCCTGCGCACAGAAAAGCCGCTTTATTCCAGCCAGATGTTGTGAGACGAGCGAGGAGGCTCCCGAGCCCTCGATCCGGTCTGCTTTTCCGTCTCCGTGTCTCGGCTCACCTCTGGTTCTCCCTCCCCTCGCCCGCGTGAGAACAGGTGTTCTCCGCTTTTTGATTTCGGCGCATTTGAATTAATCCTGTCAGCTCAGCTGTTAAAACAACTGTCACCTCCAGCTGCTAGTCATTTTGAGCTGGATGTGACACTCTCTGCCAGACTACAGGAACACACACACACACACACACACACATATACACACTCCGTCTGTCTTCATTGTATGTATAAATCTATCTATTCTCTTCCACACACACACACACACACACACACACACACACACACACACACATACCACTGTTTGGTTTTTTTTCTTTTTCCACCACTACACACTTCAGTTGCCTTCCATATGTCATAATGTTTTTATACTTCTTCTTAATGCAAAGTTTTATCACTCAAGATGTCACCTGGTTGTCACACGGCAGAGATCTTCCATATCTGTATGCACACCAACACACACACACACACACACACACACACACACACACACAAACACACAAACAAACACACCTACACCTGACTTCTGTCTTTCCTTTCCCTGGAATCAGCTTTCAATTAGCAGGGTGTGAAAGTGAGACATGGCTTCGTCTCTCTCTCTCTCTCTCTCTCTCTCTCTCTCACTCTCTCTCTCTCTCTCTCTCTCTCTCTCTCTCTCTCTCTCTCCGCCCCCCTTTTCTGCATCTTCCGCTTCCTCTCCCGCTCTTTTCGTTCGCCTCCGAGACGCTCCGTGTCAGGCGGAGCAGAGCTTTGGATTGCTCTCTCCTCCTGCTAGCCAGCTTCACATAACCTCCAGGTAGTCTGATGCTCGTGACGCGCTCACCTTCAAACTTTTTCCTCGCATCGCGCAACTAAACAAAGTCAGCCGGAAGAACGTTAGGGTTAAAGATCCGGAGGTTCTGGCGGACGTACGACGTGAAGACGGACCTGATCATATAACCGATACGATATTAATAGCATGTTTAAGTGTCCTCGACACTTATACTACCATTTCTTAGTGTACTTAGAGAGTTGTACACTAGTTTACAAAGTTTACTACAAGGATACTAATGTACACTCAGCACCAGGTTCCCTAAGAATGAAGTATATTTACAGTTTACTGTTGATATACTTTACTAAACCTTTCCTACAAGTTATACTTACAACTTACTGTCGATACTAGACTAATTTACTTCGGCACGCTGGAACAGAAGTACAGTACTTTTTTCAACACTACACTAAGTCTAAGTATACTTGAAGAGTAGTGCACTAATTTACATTTGGTATACTTAGAGAAAGTACATTAGGTATGCAGTATAATAAAATTTTATCCAAGTTTACTAATAGTAGACTAATCTAGAGAAATACACTTTTAACAGTTTACTTTTAACTTTTATCGTACTAGTTTACTTTTCTCAGTGGTCTTAAAGAACAGTGAAATCGTTTATTGTTGATATACCAGCATTTCTAAGTATACCAGATCCGCACCAATTACCTACGGTACTGTGCAAACGTTTTAGGCACATGCAGAGAAATGCTGTAGAGCAAAGATGCCTTCAAAATAATGAAATGAAATGTTTCTACATTTAAAAACACCGTAAAGAGCAGTAAACAGTAGTAAACGAAGCAAAGTCGATATCTGGTGTGACCAAAAAATAAATAAATAAATAAAAATAGTAGTCTCAGGTACGATGTGTGCAGTTTTATAAGGAAATGAGCTGGTAAGTTTTATTGAGCATCTTGCAGAACCAGACACAGTTCTTCTGGACACTTTGACTTTTGCACTCGCTTCTTATTTCTGCAGCGAAACCCAGCAGCCTTCATTGTGTTTTTTTGGTCTGAAAAGTGTCTCTTACTGTAATACGCTGCTTTCTTTAATGACGTGCAAACATTTTTCTGTAACATTTAATTTTGTGCTAGAAAACTAATGTTTGGGAATCAAATGAAATCAAATAAAATGTTTTTTTATACTGACTTGATAATGTAGACGTCATCAGATAAAAAATCTATAACAAAGTTTGTACTAAAAAAAAAAAAAAATAGGCCGCCTAAAACTTTTGCACAGTGCTGTATATATCCATGTTTACTACAAATATACAAATTTTTACTTGGAGAGAAGTAAACGTTCTCTAGTTTTGTTGTGATCTTGCTGCGGCTTTTTAATTTTTTAAATTTTTTATTTTTTTCCAAAATTTGCGATGCAAATTTGCAACTTGCACGGTCTCTCGCAGTGATGTTTGTTGATAAACAAGAGCATTTAGCTGTACTCACGTGAATCTCACGTGAATCGAAGAGGGCTTTGACTGAATGCGCGTCGTGACGACGTCGCATGACGTGTCTCGGCCCCCAAAAAAAAAAGTTTGCTTGATTTTGCGTTCATTTCTGCCATCACGAAATCCTGGAGGGACTGAGTTTACCTTTGATAGATTAGCACGTGTGAGTACACTTTAAGAGAAGTGCGCTAGTTTAATATACTAGCATTTCTAAGTATACCTGGAGAGAAGTACGCTATGTACGGTTGTATCCGAGTTTATTACAAGTATGTACAACTAATGTTTACTTCTGATAAACTAACGTGCCATGCACTCGCATTTCTATGTTTACTTTGAGAGAATTACACTAGTTACAGTATATATTAGGACTTCATCCAAGTTTGCTACAAGTATAGTAATACAATAAGAGTCAGGTATACTTATAGTGTTCATTTGATACGCTAGGAAGTATTACTTGTTGAGAACTTTATTTTAGCATACTTGAAAAGAAATACACTCGTTTCCTTTAATGTAACTAAAGTATACTTGAAGAGAAGTATACTGTTATATATACTCACGGTTTAGCTTTAGATATACTACACTAGCATGTGCGAGTATACACGAAGAGAAGTCCACTAAACAAGGCGCTAAGAAAACTGTCCCCATGAAATCAAAATGGACGTTTTGTGGCTTTTAGCATGAATATGTCAGCCTTAAGGTTGTCTATAAGCTAGTGCGCTCCAAAACAATGACCAAATTTGCATTTAGAAGATATATGTGTTCAAAATGTACAGCCTCTCTCTCTCTCTCTCTCTCTCTCTCTCTCTCTCTCTCTCTCTCTCTCTCTGTCTACCACTAATACGGATCAATAATTTTGATGACATCATTCTGCACTTCAGCTTCCCATCAGCTTTGTTGTCCAATCAAATGCTCTCTAGAATCTGAAGTGCCCCGCCCTCGACATTATAAAAATCCATGGTACTAACTGTCAAGTACGGCTTAGCCCGGGTTGTGAGGTAAGCTGAACGCTATTGGTTATTTAAAAAGAGGGAGGAGCCACTCTATATATGTGCCGGCCTGACTTCCTGTTTCAGTGGAAACACGGGGACATTAAATGTTTACTTTTAGTTGCACTAGTGATTATACTCTTACAAATCTTACTTCTGAATATACTAAATACTAAATAGGTTTATGTTTTATTGGTGGAAAGATGCTTTGGTTTTAAAACGTGTCAGAAATAAAGCTGACCTGTCGTGATATTGGAATCGATTTAAAACTTTGGTTTT
>CM042538.1:30710399-30717899 GCA_023630585.1 Cranoglanis bouderius
AACGAGAATTTTTTTTTTTTTACATGAAACTCACTTATAATAGAAGTCTAAGGGCAGATGTTAAATCTGTTAATAAACGATTACGCAAACACTTTGTAGGAGTGTTCCGTCAAACAGCTTTACAAATGAATCTGTAAATCTGTAGAGTAGATCTGTACAGTACAGTTTTGTGTTGTTGTTGTTTGGGTTTTGTTTTGTTTTTTTTGTTTTTTTTTACATTTATTGACAAACTTCAACAACTGCCCCTAGACTTCTGTTTGAGGAGAAAAAAAAAAAAAAAAAAAAAAAAACAGGGACGAATTAGAATTAGTGCTTTTACATTTTCAGTCGAGTTAATATAACCGATACGATGAAATCTTTAAAAAAAGCACAAACCAAACACTTAAATCACGTATAATGCGAGTCTAAGGGCAGCTGTCGTGGCATTAATAATGCATATTTAACTGAATCGCTCAATCCAAAGCTATAAATCTTTATAATCTGTGTTTATAAACTACGTTTTTCAAAGTGAAAATGTTGTAGCTGCGTGTCCCCGATGTAGACTGGATACTACGGCGCATGGATACAGCAAAACCTTTCAGAAAGTGTAAAGCGACCGGAACTACTTTTTACTGTTTACTATTGTATTGTTCCCCTTTTTGCAAACTTGGACAAAACTTGAACTTCATGCTGATAGCTTTAGTCTCTCCCGTCTGAACACCTTCTACAGTCCTGTGTTGTTGTTTTTTTTTTAAATTATAATGTATTTTAATTATGTTTACAGATCTTTATTTGAGAAAACAACATTTTGCCGATGAGGAACTATATATTTTGGTAAAAAAAATATATATATATATTTAAAATCTTTTTAATATTTATTTTAAATCTTTATAGTTCATCTTCTCGGACAGTAAACTACTTTTCAAAGTGGAAATGTTTAAGTTATGTGTCACTAAAGGAGTTCGACGGCGTATGGATACGACAAAAAAAAAAACAACTTTGAGAAAGAGTAAAGTTACCGGAACTACTTTTTACCGCTCCGGTGTTGGACATTTGTCTAATCTCTGATCAAATGAAACACCTTTAGGGTCCTCGTTATAATAATGTGTGTGATAGAGTTGTGTATTTTAAACACCTATAGAATTTCACGACTGCCCCCCCGGAGTCCATACTAAACATGTTTCAAGAAAGGGACGAATTAGTGGTTTTAACCTTTAACCTGTTTACACACTTGTGATGGAAGTCAAAGGGCAGATGTTCTAGCATCAGTAATGAATATTTTAATGAATTCTTTATTTTTGTTTGTTTGTTTTTTAGCAATTGCTATAAATTAAACATTCTTATTAATCTTCTTCTTCTTCTTCTTCTTCTTCTTCTTCTTATTATTATTATTATTATTATTATTATTATTATTATTATTATTATGTGGAGTTTGTCCTTAGAGTTTTTCCAAGTAATTTGTAGTTATCTGTCAGTAATGAAGTCTGGTGGCGTATGGATACGACTAAACTTTTTTCTTTAAAAAGAAAAAAGGTTAAGTAACCGGAACTACTTTTTTACTCTATTGCTCCAGTGCTGGAATTTTGTCTTTACACTACTAGTTACACAAATGTGTTATGTATGTAGTCATGTATTTTAAACATTTATTGACAAATGAGCCTTCATTCGAGGAAAACAAATTCTCCATAGAGAGGAACTACTTTTTCAGAGGGAAGAATTAGTGATTGAAGTTTGGACTGGAAGTCTAAGGGCAGATGTTTAATTAATTCTTGAATCATGTTTTTTTTTTTGTTTGTTTGTTTGTTTTGTAACTGAAGCTCCAAATCTTTATAGTTTGTCCTATCAAAGAGCAGATTAAAAAAAAATAATAATAATAATAAATTTTAAATTGTCACTGACATAATAATAATGGCGTGTGGATATGACAAATACATTTAAGAATGCCTCAAGTAACCGGAACTACTTTTTTACTCTATTGCTCCAGTGCTGGAAATGTGTCTTTACACTACTAGTTACACTAATGTGTTATGTATGTAGTCATGTAGTACAAACATTTATTGACAACTGCCCCTAAGCCTTTATTCGAGGAAAACAAACCCTCCATGGAGAGGAACTACTTTTTCAAAGGGAAGAATTAGTGATTTAAGTTTATAATAGAATTCTAAGGGCAGATGGGTTTTTTTTTTTTGTTTGTTTTTTGTTTGTTTGTTTGTTTGTTTTTTGTAAATGAAGCTCCAAATGTTTATAGTTTGTCCTATCAGAGAATCAGAGAGTTGTTTCACTAGCATACGACTAATGGCGTACGGATATGACAAAGACGTCTGAGAATGTCTCAAGTAACCGGAACTACTTTTTACTGTGTTGCTCCAGTGTTGGAAAGCTACTGGAAAGTCCATCCTTTTTTGTCATCGCTGATCATCTTAAACACCTTTACAGTGCTGGTTCGAGTCATTTGTGTTACGCGGTATACAGTGCTCACGTATTTAAAACATTTTGTTGTTGAAACATGTCAACAACTGCCCCTGGACTTTCACGACGAATTACTTTTGCAGTGAACTCATTTACTCGGTGTTGGGAAACGTGTTGAAAATGTCCTCTTGGGGAACCTCAGATATGCTACAGATACGGTACAGTGGACACTGATAAGGTTGAACCGTGGAGGAGTATTCCTTTAATTTAGCTCTGTACCAAAGATCTGGCCTTCTACTCTCCCTCTCTCTCTCTCTCTATCTCTCTGTGTCTCTCTCTCTCTCTCTGTCTCTCTTGTTGAATCCGCTCGTCCTTGGCAGGTCAGTAATTAGCGTGTTTTGCGGGAGCCGGGGGTCTGCGTGGCGTATTAGAAAAACAAAGCGCCAGGCTCGATAATGTGTCCATTGTGGTGGTGCATTAAGAGGCTCTTTGTGTGAGCTGGAGCACAGGGCTAATGATTGGCTAACAGCAGGTGAGGAAGCAGCGTCTCTCTCTCTCTCTCTCTCTCTCTCTCTCTTTCTCTCTTCATCTCTCTCTCTCTCTCTCTGTTTCCCTCCATCCTCTCTTCTTCCCACCCCGCTGTTGCTGCCATTAGAGAGACGAGCCTTTATTACAGCAAATGGACTTTAAATGAGCTTTATTGTGATGTGGCCTGCCTTTGCTTGATTCTCTCTCTCTCTCTCTCTCTCTCTCTCTCTCTCTCTCTCTCTCTCTCTCTCTCTCTCTCTCTCTTTGTCTCTCACCCCACAGAGGCCCCCAGCATTGAGAGGCTTCTGTCCAAGGATTGGAAGGACAAGCTGCTCGCGATGGGCTCCGGTCACTTTGGAGAGATCAAAGGTAAACAGGAAGACATTTACGTCACATGCATCACTGTGTGTGTGTGTGTGTGTGTGTGTGTGTGTGTGTGTGTGTGTGTGTGTGTGTGTGTGTGTGTCTACAGTATCCATCTCTGCTGCACACTCAGACACATTAGTGCATTAGTCGCTCCATAAAATGCGCCACCTGTTTTGTGTTGCTCTTAATAGAACAACGGCACAAACATCGATTCGTTCGCTCGCACGCAGGGTTTTTTGTTTTGTTTTTTTTTCACGCTGACTTTTTTTTTTTTTTCAACACCTGCTCGTGTCGTCGGTTCAGCAAAAAGTTTCTTTGTCTCGAGAAAAGTTGCCTTCTTTAAAGCCCCTAACGTCGGCTTGTTAACGAGCCTCGCTAAGCGACCGCTGCTGCAACGTTAGCGTGGTTAATGATACACCGTGTCAGGTCACCGAACACGCGTTGTACGCCGTCAACGTTGGCGCCGATGGTTTTGATGTGCTTCCTGCGGGTTAGCGGGCTAAACTCTTAAGCCGACGCGGGAGCGAAGAACGGCCTTCGCTCGGCGCCTCGGAAATGTTTGATCAAAGCGAGACAGATTGCACTCTGGGTAAGAAGAAGGGATTCATTGATCAGGTGCAGGAACCCTGCTGAGGAGACATTTCTCCAGGAGAGCATCCCTGCTAGGAGAGGGAACCGCGCATGTGTGTGTGTGTGTGTGTGTGTGTGTGTGTGTGTGTGTGTGTTCATTACAAAACATTCTAGGCCTGTCATTTCCTTTTAAAATTTCTATTCCGACATTAATAAGTCGGACAAGAGCAGGAGCGCGCCGGAAAAAAATGTTTTCAGTCGTGACTTTCGCTCAGCTCATGCTTTCTGAGAACGTTTTCAGTCTAACGCTCCTACAACGTTGCGGCAACATTTTCGGTCGCAGGATTATCAACACTAGCATTAGTTTCGTGCCAGCGGGAGGGTCGCGTGAGCAACATTCGCATAACATGACGGATAAAACGTTACGTACCGCGTCCCGGATGAGATTTTTCGAAACCACGGCGCCGTCGAATCCTCAAATCTGATTGGCCAGAAGGTGTCGATGTGATTTTCAGCAAGGTTTTATCGTCAATCGATACGTTTTAACGTCACTGGAAGGAGTCTCCAGTGTCACTGGTAAATCTGTATTTTTTTTCCCAGAGGAGTTTACACTGTTTTTTGCAATTTCTCTGAAATAATGTTGTCGTTGTTGTTGTTGTTTTTTTTTTGTTGTTGATTCTTGTTGGGTTTTTTTTTTTTGTCGTAACTTTAAGCGAGAGCAAAAAAATAGAGGCTGCTGAGTGTGGTTTTATTTATTTATTTTATTATTCCTTAGCCTGATGTTCTCTGGAATCACGTGAGAGAAGCGTGTCAGAGATCAGATCAGTTGTGCCGAGGCAGAGAGATGTTTAACACTGAACAGATTCTCTCTCTCTCTGACTCCACACCTCAGTGCGGCGCTTCAGGGAGATATCCGTTAAGTCTGGTCATTAATTAGGGGCGTGGGCTGCTTGACAGCTATTACGTCGTTACAGATTGGTTAATTACCGCCGCCTGTGATACACGGAGGCTCTGAGACGCAGCCTGAGGATGTTTGGAAGCAGAGGAAACTGCTTATTGATCCTCGCCTCTGTACTCTCAACAGCCAAGTACAAAGCCATTGGTCATGATTGATGAGAGCTGAGTTTTTTTCATCTGTGTGTGTGTGTGTGTGTGTGTGTGTGTGTGTGTGTGTGTGTGTGCTGGGAGATAAGGCAAAAAAAAATCCCATACTGTGATACTCGGATACACTCCATACATATCAGGTTAACTGGATGTTAACTAATAAGGAATCACGGACAAACGATGTGTTATTATTAATGAAATCCATGTTTCAGCACATTTTTTACGCCAATATATTACAGTACATTTTGCAGATGCTTACAGATGTGTCGATATGTGAAAGTGTGTTTTATTACCTGTCACCTGTGGGGTTTTTGTTTTATTTTATTTTTTTTAACGTGTTACGTTTTTTTTTTACCAAATATCTGATTAAAATAATAAATAAATAAATAAATAAAACATCCGGAATGCAGGAGCGTAGACGTGTGAAAGTGGGAACAAGTAAAACATCCGCAGCGAACAAACAATGGCAACGATTTCCGTCGTTATTTTAAGATACGAAGTTATAATCTAGTTAGCACTTTGTAACCGGTTATATTTTCATTTTTTTTTTTTTTTTAATTAAAGGACTACAGTTATTTGTATCATTTTTAAAGACTAATGTCCGCGTCGGCGTTAAAAACCTTTGGTGGAAAAGGAGGGTTCAGTGATATTTCTGTATTATTCAAAACATGTTTTTAAAATGAATATATTTGATACTGGACAAGTCAGGAAATAAAAACATTTGGTACAGAAGAGTTAACGCCGAACCTGGAGCCTAAGTGACAATGGGTGGGTCAAGGTTTTAAACTTACACAGCACGATATCTGCGATAATTTTAGGGAAAGAAAGCATAATTTCCGACGTCACGTCAACATAATTATGACGTCGTTTATTATAATATCGCTATTATTATGATGTGACTTATCACAGTATCGATATTATGACATAACATATGACAAATTGATATTACTATGGAAATGTATCACAGTATTCATACTGTGGTGTAACTAATCACAATATTGACGCAATTTATTACAATATAAATATTACTATGATATAAAATGTCACAGATAGATATTAATATGGCAGTTAGAAGTAATAATGCATAAACAATACATTGATAATGCCACAATAATGATGCTGTGATGCAACTAATCACGATATCAACATAACTTTGATACCAATTTATCACAATATTGACTCTGTGACAAACTGAACTTGAACTTGAACTTGAACACTGTGATGTAACTAATCACAAAATTGATAACACCACTACGCAACATATATCACGAAAATTAATTTTAACTATGATGTAACATATCACAAATTGATATTAAGTTAAATAGTAATAATGCATACATGATACATTAATAATGCATCGCACTTAAGATCACAATAAAGACACGCATCACAATAATGATGCTGTGATGTAACTAATCACAAAATCGATACTATAACTTTATGCCATTTATCACAATATGACTAATCACAACGTTACTACGGTACAATTTATCACAAAACCGATACTATTGTGATGTATTATATCGCAGATAGATATTAATATGGCATGATGATGCTGTGATGTAACTAATCACAGTAGCAATGTTATTACGGGTCAGTGTCTAATGTGTGACTGATCACAACGTCGTGACTAATCACAGCGTTATTATGGTGCAATTTATCACAAAAGCGACACTATTATGATGTAATATATCACAAATAGATATTAATATGGAAATTTAGCGCAGTATCTGTATTATGACGTAACTAATCACAATACCGATATTATTATTATGCAATTCATCACAGTATCGATACTATGACGTAACTAATCACAATACCGATATTATTATTATGCAATTCATCACAGTATCAATACTATGCCGTAACTAATCACAATACCAACATCATTATTACGAAATCCCTTTCAATATCAGCTGTATGATGTGATTTATCATGATATCAATATTACTATTATATGACTAATCACAGTATCGATATTATCATGGCTCACTTTATCACGATATCGATACTATGACGTAACTAATCACAATACCGATATTATTATTATGCAATTCATCACAGTATCAATACTATGCCGTAACTAATCACAATACCAACATCATTATTACGAAATCCCTTTCAATATCAGCTGTATGATGTGATTTATCATGATATCAATATTACTGTTATATGACTAATCACAGTATCGATATTATCATGGCTCATTTTATCACGATATCGATACTATGACGTAACTAATCACAATACCAACATCATTATTACGAAATCCCTTTCAATATCAGCTGTATGATGTGATTTATCATGAAATCAATATTACTATTATATGACTAATCACAGTATCGATATTATCATCACAATCACGATATCGATACTATGACGTGACTAATCACAATACCAACGTTATTATTATGAAATTTCTTACAATATCAACAGTATGATGCGGTTGATCATGATCTCAATATTACTATGGAGTAACTAATCACAGTATCGATATTATTATGACGCAGTTCATCACAGTATCGATACTATGACGTAACTAAT
>CM042538.1:30725399-30760399 GCA_023630585.1 Cranoglanis bouderius
AGCTTTGAGAACAGTAGGAAGCGTTCACATGTACCAAACCCACATGCCGTGAAGCTAAATATGACAGCACTCCTACCGAGCATTTGAAAGACTTGCTCTGTGTGTGGAAACTTGGTAAACTCTTCAAGTGGCTACTCAAAGATAACTTTAAGCTCAAACACAGCACACCTCCCGTCAGGGGCCACCTCTTGCGGCTCCCAGGGGCAGCACACTTCTACACACCGGCTAGCTTTCATTCTCATTAAAGGCTTTGGACCCCCGGTATTGCTGCCGAGTGAGCTGCGAGAGGACGTGCAGATAAATAGAAAGCACCTAGCGAGCGGCTGAAGGCTCACACATACTGTACATACACACACACACACACACACACACACACACACACACACAAACTGGCATCTATAATACATTTCCATGCTTAAGAATAAGCGTAATAGCAAGGCCTTTGGGTGAGCACCGCCGCTGCCTGCTGGGCGACTCTTATTAAAGCCTCTCTGTTCCAACAGCGACTTCCTCCCTGCGTGCACCCTCGTTTTCTCATTAGCAGCTTTTCTCAGCACACCTCCTCCAGCTCCGTGGGAAGCCATGCCGGTGTCAGAGGATTTGCCGCGCTCGGTTTCGCCACTCTCTCGGCATGAAGCCTCTTCGAGAGACGAGTGGGTGACCGGGCCTCCCGCGACGAAGCGGCCGGCTAATTTGATCTGCATCACTTCATCCAACGTTTAACAGAGCCTGGCCTCTAACTCAAAGGGAGACGTGCTACATCAGAAGCGCTAAGAATCGGCAGCAACCGTCGCCTGACTGCACCTAACTCATCTGCGTCTTCTAACTAACTTGTTTAAGACTTCAGACACACAGGCGACTCTGGCTGACGGCGGCTTATGCAAATCCCATTATCGTCCACCTATATTTCCGTGCGCTAACTCGATAAAGCGTGTTGAATACAGCGTGAGCCTGGTTTAAAGCGATCCGAGTTAGTTAGCTAAGCGCCGCCAGGTTGGATTGTGTAATTCGTTTGCTTACAGACAGAGAGGCTTCTAGAAAACAGAGATGGAAAAGAAGACTGCGAGACGCTCAGCAGAGCTGGTCCGGCTCCTGCGCACGGGAGCAGCTAACCCAATTGGCTGTGTAATTGTTTAATTTGTCTCATTACACCTAAATGAATGTAATTGGTGTTTCTCCTTACTGTGAGAAGGCTGAGCAGGTTGTGTGTGAGTGTAAAGCACTGCCTGTCTCTCACTGTCTCATACTGATGAACACAAAGATACTAAAGAAGTAACAAAAGAAAGGATGGCAAGGACGTGCATTAGCTAGTTACATTAGATAGGTAGGTAGGTAGGTAGGTAGGTAGGTAGCTACTAGGTTGAGTAGGGCGTCCAAAGACATGGGTTGTAGGCTGATGTAGACCCCGTCCAGGGTATCCCCCGCCTTGTGCCCCATGTCCCCTGGGATATTCTCCAGGCTCCCCGCAACCCCGTGTAGGATAAGTGGAAAATGGATTGATGGATGGATTGAGTAGGGCTGCAGTGGAGAACAGTATTATACAGCTGTATAAGTGTGAAGTACATTTTGTTGTCTTCATTGCATGCATGGGAATCCCTCTTTGACAATCATCAATAGCAGCTGATCATCAGCAACAAGAGCAAACGCTGCATTATTTTGACCCACCTAGTGTTGTCTGTAGACATTTCTCACGCCTAGCCATCGTGTTCTGCAAGCAGTTCAAGAAGTTTTCTCAGGTTACTTGTATTATAGGCAGATGCTGTCGTTCCTCCTGGTGATATTTTCACAGAGCACAGTGTGCGTTCTGCTTTACGGTGATTGCCATCATTAGTTGTGAAATGCATCCGGATCGCTGTCATTTCATGTCACCTATTCACTGGTGCGACATCGTACAGGTAGTATCATGTGGCATCGAATGTTGGTATCAGTGGCTTTTTTTTTTTTTTTTTAACGAGTATGGGTGTCGGACTGGTACCTGAGACCAGCATCAGCATTGATGCGTTGATCCCTAGTCCTTCATTTGTGTCAATGCTCCATAGATGGCTTGATGGCTGATGGCTTGATGCTTATTTTCTTACAAAATCCCTTCTCTGTTAGCTGGGTTTGTATATGTACATCGCAATAAACCTCAAACAAATGTTTAGAGCAATGCATCAGAAATCAGATTTGCCCAGTTACTAGTGCAGATAGTGAGAGGAAAAGGCCATGAAAGCAAGAAGCTTAGCCATCGAAAGCCTAATCACTGAGCCCTGGTCAAGGATATATGCACTGTGTGCCACGGCAAAAGGCAGGGGACGCTCTAGTCTCGGCTCGCCAGCTAATGGGAGCTATTTGAGGAAGGACACGCAGGCAGCGGAGCAGATGGGCACCGTGCCTACCTACGGCGGCCGGCTGACGCACCGCCTGCACTCGCGCCTAATGGAGGGCTTATAAAAGGCAGGCAGGGCCGGCGCAGGCCCGCCACTCAATTTCATTAGCTGCTAATCAGCCAAAGGTGCCCTTGGCTCACAGAAAAATAAAGGCCTGTCCGTCTGTGAAAAAAAAAAAAGAAAAGAAAAAAAAAAATCCCCACAGAAGAATACTTGGAAAAAAGGTTGAAAATGGATGTCTGTTAGTGGTTTAAAAAAATTGCAAGGGCGCTGAGTTGAGGCTTTGCAGAAAAATACTCGGAACGGGATTTTGGAGTGCGGGTTAAACTGCAGTGTCTGTTCATGTGGTTATTTACCGATCTTATAGATGCATCTGCCATAGCATTTTTTTTTTTGTATTAAAATGAATCAACCTTTAATTATGTGTACAGTCAACCACATCAATGAAGGTGGTTCTCAGAAAGTGTATGTCCACTGACAGGAAGCTAGCCCAAGTTAATGGCCTTCATACACAAACAGCATGATAATATTAAGCGCTAGCCACACAGCATAGCTATACAAATTAATTATTGGTTATATGCCTACATTTCCCCTTTTCAGCAGCAGGTCACCGAGGCTCGGCTTTAATTGCCGGAGCATATGGCTGGAAACAGATTTTAGCTGTGGGACCCACACTTTCTGCCACTGTACTTCTCCGCTCACTAAGATGTGTGCCATATTGTCAATGCTGGCAGCTATTGTTCCACTCATTTACTTCATAGAGCTAATTACTCCCTAATAATAACTTTACCTTGGAGTTTTTCTCTCTCCTTTGCCAGCAAACCTGTTCACACTACATATGTTAATTATCGGCACATCTTCATTATGTTCAGAAAGCTTTAAGTTCAAGCTGTGCCGCCTGGCGAGACACTCCGAGTCAGTTCGCTGCCAACTTTCCACTTTTTCCCCCGGTTTATTTTTTTAATTTTTTTTATTTTTTATTTTTTTTCCTTTTGCACTCTCTCTTCCCTTTCTCCCGTCAAAAGTCTAGAAGCAAAAGTTCCTCTCATGTTGTCTTCTGAGTTGCAATTTTTTTTTTTTTTTTTTTTAAATCTCTCCATTCTTTTCTGTTCCTTCTTCTTCTTCTTTTTTTTTTTTTTTTTCCTTTTTTTTTTATAAGGAGTGCTGTCTTGATTAGAAGACTTGCAATCCAGCGGCCCAGGGCCGTTAGATCTACTTCCTCTTCATGTACGAGTTTATGAGTTTAATATATTTCTTAGATCGTTCCTCCAGACATCCTCCTGGATGTATTCACAAATCTCATCTTCATCCAGATGCTTTGAATTCTAACATCTGTCTCACATCGTATTCGTACCAGCTCTTTCAGAAGTGTTTGTATATTGCATTATTATAAAGTATTTTTGTGATCTAAATGTAAAAATTCGTGATTTTTAATTTTTTTTTTTTTTTTTTGTCTCTTGACAAAGGCCAACTTCTCTTTACGGCTTAAGACGAACCTTTCAAACAAAGATTCCTTCTGTTTTGTGAAGGAGAGAAAAGCAGGGAGAGAAAGAGGCATTATGGAATGCAATATAAAATAGCCAGCTGTTGAAGGGCAGGATTAGTTGTGTTTTCACCGAGCCCTCATCCCAGCCTGATTTTATTCTCTGCAGTATTGTGGAATGTCCTGCAGCATTCAAGAAGCAAGAAGCTAAACAGAGAAAAGGCCATGAGAGCGGTGGACGGATATGACCACAGAAAAGCAAATTAACTGTCTGACCACATTTATTAAGCCTCCTCGTGTGTGTGTGTGTGTGTGTGTGTGTGTGTGTGTGTGTGTGTGTGTGTGTGTGTGTGTATAAATATACTGTACCTATCATCAGCTCGTTGTGGGCAGAGTCAGTGTGTGTAGACCAGCTGTTTTGGCAATCTCGCTAAAGCAGTTTTCTGGACTGCCATCAGATCCCCACAGGCACTGTTCAGCCTCAACCTCATGTCCCTGCCCAGTGTCTGTAGATCACCTCGAGCAATGGTAGTCAACCGGAAGATGCCGACCAAACCAACCAAAATACTGCAGAAGAACTGATCAAACTTTCAGTAGCTGAAGTTAGCTCATTAAGAAAGGGTAGAGTATTCACAGACTTTTTTTTTAAAAATTTTTATTATTATTCAACTTACCTACCTTGTTTAAATAGTATGGCTTGTTGATGATAAAAACAGAATGTTTAAAGGCAATCGGACATACTGTAGAAGCATGTGTTAATTCTCTGCTTCAAGTTTGAAACAGACGTCTCATCTGTTTCTGGCATGAGTCCATGGTGTTATGGACAAGATTTTCCCATGTCAGAAAACTTTAGCTTACAGCTTTACCTCAGACTGTTACAAAGCTCAGACTTGAGCCGTGCAGAAAACATCACCATATCATCATCATATTCTGACCAGTCAGATTCAAGAATTCTGCAGCAATATGCCATAATTAATGAGCCTGATTATATCATGAACAGTAATGGGACCTGGGTTGTTGGTGCCCCGTGTGAGGAGTGTTGAATTTTTATGTTTTTAAGTCAGGTTCTTTGTTATTTACTCAGTACAGATTCATCCATCCATCCATCCATCCATCCATATTCTGTACTGCTTACCCTACACAGGGTCACAGGGAGCCTGGAGCCTATCCCAGGGTACTCAGGGCACAAGGCGGGGGACACCCTGGACGGGATGCCAACCCATCGCAGGGCACAATCGCACACACATTCACACACTACAGACAATTTGGAAATGCCAATCAGCCTACAATGCATGTCTTTGGACTCGGGGAGGAAACCAGAGTACCCGGAAGAACCCCCGAAGCACGGGGAGAACATGCAAACTCCGTGCACACAGGGTGGAGGCGGGAATCAAACCCCCAAACACCAGAGGTGCGAGTCAAACATGCTTACCATTAAGCCAAGCGTAGTACTAAGTGTAGTAATCACGTACATTACCGATACTGTGGATAGAGATAAGGTTCAAAAATACTTTCAGAGATTGTTTAAAGTAGGCTAATTTCTGGTGCTTTACTTTCGCTTCCTCCAGTATAAGAATACCTACCGACACTGTTTGTAACAGGAAAAACAGAGCCACCATGTTTAAACTCTCCTAGGCTCTTTTGAAAACACTGACAAGCTTCTAAGCTCTACCTGCTCCTACAGACTAATCTTCCCACGAGTGTGTGCGGCCTACAAGCAGAGCATGCGATAACCGTCAAACCTCAAGAGTATCTGCATTAGTGTTTTACATGCGTGCAATCATTAGCACATGCTAGCCGTTGCTAACATGACCACAGAGATGCCGAAGGACCGTAGCAGCATGCCGAGATACCGGCAGAACCAAAGGAGCATATGTCCAATTAAGGACTGAAAGACAGAACAGTAGTGTAGCGCTTGTGATTCTTGCTCACAGGGGGCCTATCGGAACGTGGTTGAAGAAAAAAAAAAAAAAAGAAGAAGAAAAAAAAAAGGAAAACAAAAGTGGCACTAGCATCTGATTTGATCAGTCCTGGGAGCAGGAGTCCCTGCCGTTTTGTGGTTCACCAAAATGGTGGGGTAATTATAGTGTGGTGAGAAGGCAAGCGGCCCCAGACACTGTGGTGGGACTGAGAGATTACAGCTATGTAAGAAAGAGGAAGAGAAAGAGAGAGAGAGAGAGAGAGAGAGACTTTCATATGCTTTAAATGCTTTAGCTGTGGTTAGCACACATAACTCACCTTCTGTAGCTTTAAATCAGATGCACAGAATGCAAACCCTGCTCATCTCCTCACCTCGCCGACTCTGTCTGCGAGCATCCCGACACGTTCACATTCGCACAGTCACTGATGTCACTTCTGGAGCCTTTGTGTTTTCCTGGCAGTGCTCTCATCAGTAGAACCATCTGTCCTCTCCTTCTCCACACCCGTGCGCTTCAGACTTGCTTCTTGCCAAAGTCGCTGGCTTGGTTTTTTTGTCTGCAAGAGTGTGCTTTTTTCCTTCTCCTCTTTCTCTTTTTAAAAAAAAAAAAAAAAAAAAAAACCCTCAAACCTTGTGAAGAGGCATGGCACCTTGCCGAGCACAGTGGGCCCAGATGTTACAGGAGTTTTTGGGAGCTGCTCCATGTGACGTGGTGGGTTTGGCAGTGACAGGGTGTCGTTTCTGCTCCTCTTGTCAGGGGACAGGTGCAGAAGGGACTGTGACTGTGTGTGTGTTTATTTGATCCCTTGTCGTTTTGTCTGTTCTGGCTGCATCACTGTTGGCCGACATACCGACATTTCCTTTTTCTCTCTCTCTCTCTCTCTCTTTTCAGCAGGTCCAGGGTCAGCTGCCACCTCTGATGATTCCTGTTTTCCCTCCAGACCAGAGGACTCTGGCAGCAGCCGCAGCCCAGCAAGGATTCCTCCTGCCCCCAGGCTTCAACTACAAACCCGGCTGCAGTGAGTGTCTCTGCCGCTATCAACCTCAACACTCAGCCTTATTTCTAAGATCAAAATTCAAAAGTATTTGCAAAGACACAACATAAGAGCTGTATATTCTCCATATTTCCCATATTTGTAACCTGGCAATGAGCAGAGCAAGTGTTTAAAAAAAGGGGCAGAGTCATAATGAATGTATTATCAAGGGGTGTGGTTAGGAACACCTGGTGATATCCAATCAGATCAGCTCAAGTTTTGCGTTTAGTTAATTTGTTTGGTTACTCATTCTTCTTGATTCATACAGTACACTATTCTCCAACTGTCTGATTCCTATTTAGTTGTGGGTTGGTTTTTTTTCATTTGCTACACTCTCCTTTGTACCTTTGGTATATTTATTTTATCTGTAAGTGCTTTAATTAGTACTTAAAAACAATGGTTGTACTTGTATTCATATTCCCTAGCAAATGATCAAAGGTGTGAAGGATGTACCCTTGAGGGTCACCTTGACAATAAATGGTACAGTTGGCACAATATCTTTTTTATTTTTCTGAGAATGTATGGATAAAATTATTCAGTAAGTCGTGTTTAGTTAGTACTTGAGTCAAGTAACATATTTATGTTGAAATGGAGGAACATTATCTGCAAAATCAGGTTGTAAGAAACGGTAAGTTTGTCACGGCTTTGGTTGTTAAGAAGACAGGGAAATACCTTCTTGTCTTTGTGTCTATACTTGCTGGAGGTCTAAATTCAAGACCATTTTGGAACATAGTAGTTTCAAGCAAATGTTGAATGTCCAAATTAGAGATAGACTGCCTTTATACTACTTGTATCTGCTTGAGTCGTCTTCTTAAACTTTCTAAAAAAAAAAAAAAAAAACAACTCTCAGACAATAGATCACCATCTCAGCAAGAACTTTTGAACCATTCTGCTGTTCAGCTTAGAGCCTCTGATAGTGGATTGGTGAAACCAGATTGTTCAGGCCATTGCTGGGCACGTGTTTGATGGCAAGCTCCTTTCCACTGCCTCAAGTTCAGCCAAGCGACAGCAAGGCCTGTTTGTCTCTTCCACATGACAGACTCTCAGCTCTGTGCTTTTGTGTCCCTGTGCCTAAGCACTCGGCAAGTACGACTAAGCGAAGGAGAAGAAAAAGAAACGCAGAAAACTTCCTCTGGGGTTTTGCTTTTTTTTTTGGCCATAGCAGTCCAACTGTGAAGCAATGTGTTGTTTACCGCGAGAGGCGAGCGAGCTGTATGCCAGCAGCGAGCATGCTGAATGTGGAGAGAGTGACCTGCCCCAGGTTGCCACACATTAACACGAACCGCCGCCAGTACACGCATCCAAACAGGCCTCACACACACACACACACACACACACACACACACACACACACACACACACCTCCCTCCCAAGACAGGAGCGGTCCTCAGCTCCAGCTCCGCCCACCGCACTTCACAGTTTCCCAAACAAGTCCCCCTTCCCACCACACACACTTTCCCTCCCACACCCCCCCCTGTTTTAATTACCACCAGCCACACCGTTGCACACTGCCCAACTTTTTCAATTACGCATGTGCTTTTTAGTGGCGCGAGAAAGCCTGCCTAAAGCAAAATGAGAAAAAAGATGGCGAGGAAGACCAAGTCCCTCCGGCGTGGGCCAGGTCCAAGGGGGGACCCTTGTTCCCACCCGACTTCCCCAGAGTGGGACCGGCGAGTCACAGCCTCCACGCCAACACCAACATGTTTGCTTTCTTTTTTTCCTCTCTCTCTCTCTCTTTTTTGCTCTTTTGTTACAGCTGTTCCCGGGAGAGAAATAAAATAGCTGGAATTTTTCTGTTTGTTTAGGGACTGACACAAGAGGACAAGGAGGGAGAGCAAAAACACATCATCTCCCCAGAATACATCCTTGAACCGGGTCCAGAGCACTCTCCAGTATGCAGGCTGGGGTTGTTTTTTTAATAGCGACAAGAGTTGCCTGGGAAAAAATGTTTTTGGATAATGGGTTGGGGCGTCTGGTTTATTGCTTACTGAGACAGGGTCCTGCTTCCTCTAGTCTTTTTTTTTTTTTTTTTGGAGTTTAGAGACAGACAGCATGGAGTCTAAGCCAGTGAAGACGGCAACAGTGAATGCGTGTCCACCCATCCACGCATGTAGACATCCTGAGTAGAAATGTGTGTGAAAAGTGCTGATGCTCTGAGAACCGCAAAATGGAGGATCTCCCAGCTTTCTGATCTATTTTCAAAGGATGTTGCTGTGATGTTAAACAGACACGGTTCCTCTCACACACTCAAAGGAACCTCAAATTCTATGCAAGGCATGTCCAACCAACTAATGTCCAACTTCACTAATCATTCCAGTTATAAATCACAGGCCAACCTAATGATAACAATAATCAAATCCTTTGCGGTATTCTCAAAGGCCTTTTGCAACCTCAGTCTGTACTTCCCTGCTACTAACTAGTCCTGCCACTAGTGACCTTTCTTTCTGGTTTGCTCCTGTGATCAGAAAAAGCCTATCTGCAGGTGGACAGTAATAAGTCCATCCATTCAGTCTGTGAGCTCTGATTCATCCGAGAATGTTTGGATGAGCCTTGGCTGAGTGGCTAGAGCCAACTTCTTCACATTAATTACTGAATGTCTCTTTATCAGTGCTTGCGTCTTCGACCCTTCAATCACACTTTCATTACAGAGTGTGGTGAGAGCACAAAAGATGGCTTTGTGGATGACAGAGACAAAAAGTATAAAGGGAGGAGGTTGGGTCTGTGGTGGAAGAGAGAGGATTTTTGGATAAGAATGAGAGGAAGGATTGGAGGTCTATACACAGGTAAATAAAAGGGTGAAAGGAGGGCTGAGATTGAAGATGGGGCTGTTATCTTCATTGTAATTATTGATATTGAGGCAGGAACTGTGGAACCCTGCTCTGATTGTTTACAGTAGCATTGAGGCAGGAACTGTGGAGCTGGTGTCTGGTTGGTTACAGTAGCATTGGGGGCAGGAACTATAGAACTGTGGTCTGATTAGTTACAGTGGCATTGGGGCAGGAACTGTGGATCTGTAGTCTGATTAGTTACAGTAGCATTGGAGGCAGGAACTATAGAACTGTGGTCTGATTAGTTACAGTGGCATTGGGGCAGGAACTGCAGAACGTAAGTCATTGGGGCAGGAATTGTGGAACTAGTGTCTGGTTGGTTACAGCAACATTTGAGGGAGGAACTGTGGACCTGTTGTCTGATGGTTACAGTAGCATTTGGGGCAGGATCTGTGGAACTGTTGTCTGTTTGCTTACATTAGCGTTGGGGATGTAAACTGTGGCTCTGTAGTCTGGTTGGTTACAGTGGCATTAGGAGCAGGAACTATGGAACTGTGGTCCAGTTGGTTACAGTAGCATTTTGAGCAGGAACTGAGAAACTGTGGTTTGATTGATAATAGGTGGCATTTTTGTAGAATGTGATCTGATTATTTAGAGTGGCAGTTTTAAGCAGAAACTGTGTAGCAATCAAGATGGGATTTGGGGACTGCACAGATGTCCATCACTTCCCAGTCACCGAGCCCTTAATTTTAGGCCAAAAGCTGTACTACAAGCTGGCTAACTCCCACTTTGAAAATGCACAATGATTTGTTGAAACAGAGCCAAAATGGAGTGAAATACAGCACAGTGTCCTGCAACTTAAAGCTGTCATATGATTTACTGCTAGTTCTGTGTGCCATCAATTTACATTTAACGTGGAGAGAAAATAAAGGTGGTAGACACAATCAAATAATATTATGTATCACAATTAGGTGTATGCCCAATGCTAATGGAGTTCAAAGAATGCTAAATGTTAGCCAATGACCTGGTTCATCAACATTTTCCCTGTTGAGTACTAGAGGCATCAAAATTACCAAAAGACATACTACTATACTCTTTAAAAACGGTTCAATCTTGCAATGTTAAGGGATCTTTGGTTTGTCCCTCTAGGCCAGTGGTCTTAAGGCAATTATTAGATGGTCAGGTGAGCATGATTATGGTTGGAGCTAAAGTCTTCAGGAAGGCAGATTCCCAGGAACAGGGTTGGTGACCACTGCTCATGGGAAACCATTATATAGTCTATATTGGACACTCTAAGAGAGGGTTTTAATATATTGTTTCAGCTGCAAGATGCTTTGGATTAAAGCGTCGACTGAAAGAATAAATGAAAATGTTTCAAAGACATGTAGAGACATTATCTTGACCTGCGTCTATGCCTTTATTTGTTTCTTTCTCAGATGACCCATACCCCCTTCAACTCATCCCAACCACCATGGCAGCTGCTGCAGCTGCCACACCGGGCCTCGGACCCCTTCAGCTTCAGGTAAGACTTGCGTCTCGGTGTTTGTGTGGTTGGATACATCTTACCATAGAGACAGCATTCTGTTCATGGACAAACTCATATAGGGGTTAATGTAAGAATCAGAAGAATTTCTTTTTCTTTTTACCAAGTGTTCCTTGAACTATGGTTGCAAAATATGACATAAAATAAACACATGAACTTGAGGACTGGCAAGAAAAAGGGACCTTTTGTTGAATTCCTCTTCTTATGAGAACAGTCTGTCCCCACAAGTGCAGCGTTACAAGTCTGAGAGAATCTCTGTGTATGAGAGATTGTGTATAAGAGAATGTGTCCTTGTCCTCCAGCACAGCTTCTCTCTTTTCCCAACCTCTCAAACTCTCGGCACTTTTGTTTTCGGGGGTCCCGAAGCGGCGGGTGACAATGCCTACTGTTCTGGCCGCTTCTTTGCGTCATGCCAACTACGGGTTGCCATAGAACTGGGCCTTTGTGTAGCTCTGAGCCCCTGAGACAGAGAATGCAGGCCTGGCTCTGGGGCGATGATATTGTTCCGACTGGAAAGAGAAGACCATAGAAACTCTCTCTCTTTTTTGGGTGGGTGGTTTTTTTTTTTTTTGGGGGGGGGGGGGGGGTGGCAGCGTTGGTGAGGGTTGGAGCGAGTACAGAAGCAGAAGGAGCCCTTGACTGAACTGAAAGCAAACACAAAAAAGAAAACAGCGACTGAATAGAGCAGAATGGAGAGTGAGCTGAGGGATCGTTCAGAGCGAGCTGTGATGGAGCTCTCCTGTCCGCGGCGTGGTAAACATGCGCCGTCTTTCTTTCTATCTCTCAATCTCTCGGCCTCTCAGGTCTTTCTCTGTTTCCATCTATCTTGCGCTCTCTTCCTTCCTCACTCCCTCCCCCTGTTGCTGGCCGGAGGAGGCTCTTGTTTGCTCTGTGAGCATGCCATAAATCTCCACTTCGCTGGAAAAAGGAGTGCACATCTGCTGCAGCTTTCAGTGTGCATGTGTGTGTGTGTGTGTGTGTGTGTGTGTGTGTGTGTGTGTGTGTGTGTGTGTGCGTGCCTGTAACCCTCCTCTGGGCCGTACTCTGGCCACCGTTAGTCTCCAGTCCTCAGGTTAAGAGCTTGGCCGTTTGAGATGCATTAACCTCGGGGCCCAGGCAGGCCTCCATTAGCCAAACACAGCTGCACACTGACGCCCATTTGGGTGCAAATTAATAGCTCTTTTTCACCTGCGTACACACACACACACACACACACACACACACACACACACACACACACACACGCATATTTTCACTAATTTTTTACAATCCTCCTTTCCGAACATTTCATTAACACTGCACACGTACAGTCCAGATTCCTGTTTAGTGGCACTAGTGGTGTTGTTTTAAGCCGGCTTTACAAATAGAGTAGAGGACTCTCTCTCTCTCTCTCTTTCTCTCTCTCTCTCGCTATCTCTCTCTCTCATTCGAGTCCCTGTGATTACACGTCTTTGTTGTGTGTTTTATCGCACCAAAATCTTGTCTCCATATGTTCTCTGCTGTTAAGATTTTTTTTTTTTTTTTTTTAAAGATCCCAGATTGGACAGCTTTGTTAGATGCAGTTTGGAAAAAAAAAAAAAAAACATTGCACAACACCACTGCCACTGTTCTCGAGACTTGTTCTCAAATCCCTTAAAAAAAAAAAACAAAACACACACACACACACACACACACACACGCACACACACAGATTAAACCGCTATCACTGGGAAAATCATTTACTCAAGGCTAACCCAAATACGGATGACTGAGCGAACTGGATTTCCTTTCTTAACATAGCAAAAACAGATAGAAACGATACGATACTGATATGTGCTTCAGTGATATAGTTTAGGATACGTTGTCATCTATAAGTAAGTAATTAAATTCTATAGGAAAATAATAAACAACACCGTGAGCATGTCATACATTTTATCCGTTTATAGTTACAGTTACATGTCGTGTAACATCTGCCAGGCAAGTTAGTTCCTGTTCTCACTTACGCTATAGCAGCTATAAACAGTCGTTCCCTCACAAGCCTGTTTTCTTCCTCTCTATTTAACTTTATAAGGCAAAAAAAAAAAAAAAAAAAAACACATCATCTTGCCATATTACAGAGAAACCGCAAAGAAGCGTAAACTCCTCTGTCCCGAAGATGTTTACAGCTTTACATCTGACTGAAACCTGAAAGATGTTAGACATGCGCGTGTGTGTGTGGGTGTGTGTGGGTGTGTGTGTGTTTGTGCAAATGCATGCTAATGTGGCGGCTTAAAATAAGCTAACACCAATCGTTTTTGACTACTGTCGGGACAAACGGGGCAAAAAAAGCAACAAAAAAAAAAAAAAAGTGACAAGAGCTTACACACAGAGATGAAAGAGGAGGAAGCAGCAGTTGTGAGCCGCCATATTGGAGGTGTATAAAGGGGGTCAATAGAGACGGTCAGGCATCATATGCGGAGGCAGATGTTGGACCATATTGCGCCGGATTACTGTAGGATAGCAGGAAGGAGGAAGGGAGAATAAAAGTGGAATAAAAGCAGGTGTAAAGTGTAGTCTTATTTTGTCCGTAGATAAATTTCTTTCTCTGACAAGCCCTTAGAGATAGAGATAGAGAGATAGAGAGAGAGAGAGAATGGAGAATGACCGAGCGCGTGTGAGTGTGTGTTTGCAGTTGTGCGTTCAGTGATAAGCACAATGCATCCCTGAGCAAAATCTTCGTCTGAGATTCCGATCTGCCGCCATTGTCCTCGTCCATTGAGGTCAGTGACAGAGCTAACAGATAACTAGCTGGATCGATACAACAGGGATCACGCTATCTCCTCCAGACCATAATAGGCTTACGCACCACACACTGCACACTCAGAAACACACTTCCACACACACATAGTGTTCTTATACTAAATGTTTAAACTAAAATACGTGCGTTGAAAATTAAAGGTCTTCCGTGTCACTTATTAGTCTAAAAATAATTAAGGCATCAAAACAGCAGTCCCTCCTGACAATAGATTTTAATTGGCCCTTTTTCTTCTTTATTTTTTTATTTATTTTTTTTTTTGTCATCGTCCGGGCTCCTAATTGACGTGCGGCGCGAGAGAATTCTTGGCATCGTCTTCAGCTGACTGCGGCTCGTGTCAAAGTTCACTGTTCTAATCGGCGCACAGCAGAGCTTACGGCTCTTTACCCCCCTCCACATACACACATACACACACACACACACACACACACACACACACACACACACACACACACACACACAGATAAAGGAAAGACAGACGGAAATAATAAGACAAGGCACAATGGCCAGTGGTGCCCAAGCAGCTCCAGGAAGGACGAGAAGAGAGGACAAGACGAGCTTCCTTTAATCAGAGTAAAGCGAGGGATTAGTGACGAGGGGCAAGACGGACGCCTGCGGTCTCTCAGACACTCACAGATGGAGAGTGACGGGTAGCAGCGACGGCGTGCGGCGTCTCTAACAGGCTTCAGGAGGGGAATAGGGCTTAGGGAATGAGGTTGAGGGGCTGTAAAGGCATGTGTCAGTAATCCGACTGCTGTGAAGTCAGTCACATGGCTTTCAAATGCTAGTGTATATGTGGTATGATATAAGCAGTGTATATACAGATACACACACACACACACGCACACACACACACACAAATAGGAGCCACACTGTTTGAGGATTTTTTTTTTGTGGTTGTTGTTTTGTTTTGTTTTGTGGTGGGTTTAGTTTTCCATTCGCTGATTTATTTTTTTTTGGCGGCTGGTTGACGGTTATGGCGACGCTCCGGACACCAGCGGCTCGTGGCCATAGACTTCAGTGTTGCAGGACGACATTAATAATGACAACCTCAACAAAATGAATTCGACAGGCTATAACACTTGACTTTCGCAGAAATTCTAATGGTCTCCAATACAAATACCATTAGAAACCATCAGCTAACCATTAAAACCATTACCATTATCGGTCCTTAATGGTATCCACTAGACATAAAATGCCACCAACAAATTACCAGTAGAGACCCACAGGGATCATTACAGTTTCCATTAAAAATGATACAATTCCCATTATAACCATTAAAACCATTACAAATTTCTATTACAGATTTCTGTTGGTTTGCGTGGGGTTTTATTTTCAGCAGGGCTATACTGCGCATGCGTAAACACCTAAGAAGCTTCGGTCTGCGCCATTTCCGTCAGGCATTTATTTCCTTTCCGTCCCTTTGAATTGATGCGGCAATGTCGAGGAATAGCAGTTTGTGCTTATATATATTAGATTTATTTCCGATTGTTCGTTTTTTAAAACAAGATCTTGTGTTTTGTATTTTTAAATTACCCCGCCCTGGCAAACCCATTAGCTATTCTGTCTAATGCTCCTCCCCCGAGCAACATGGGGCAACATGACTCCTGCCCCAGTGGGCCTCTATTAGTGCTCACTGTACTTCGAATCAAGCACCATTATTGCGCAACATCTAGAAAGGCGAGCAAATCAAAGGAACGTCGGCTTATATCTGTCAAATACATATTCAAATATTTAGAGTGTTAAACATGGTTTAAAAAAAACTATATATATATATATATATATATATATATATATATATATATATATATATGAATATATGATTGTGTGTGCGTGTGTGTGTGTGTGTGTGTCACAGTGCAGTTGCTGACATTTAAATTTGTCCGTCTTGTGAACAGATTCACAACATTGGACCCTTTCAGTGTGTGTGTGTGTGTGTGTGTGTGTGTGTGTGTGTGTGTGTGTGTGTGTGTGTGCGTGCCTGTGGTTATCCCAGGGGCAGCGTGCTGTCACTTCTTGTCTAGTCATCCTGATGATAGTGAGGCGACGCTTTGAGCGTGTTTAGTGCCAGCCTTGCAGAAATTGTGTGCTTGCGTGTGCGTGTGCGTGTGTGTGTGTGTATATGTGTGTGTGTGTGTGTGTGTGTGTGTGTGTGTGGCACTCTTTGGCTCTGAGTGACAGAAGCTGGTCCTGTAATAGAACTCAATTCTGAGAGCAAATAAAGTAGTCTGATTCAGTGGACTGGACACAGACTGTATCTAACACACACACACACACACACACACACACACACACACGGCCTTAGCTCATCTGAGGGAGGAATTGAGTCACGCTCGGGTAGACACACATCCAGGAGCCGCGGTGGAGGTAATTGAACATAAATGACCAACAAGACCTTTATTTTATCGCCTATTCCCTCAGTGCAGATCTCACACACTCTACACACACACACACACACACACACACGCACACACACACACATGCACACACATCACAGAGCCCTATAAATCCCTGTGTGTGTGTGTGTGTGTGTGTGTGTGTGTGTGTGTGTGTGTGTGTGTGTGTGTGTGTGTGTGTGTGTGTGTTAGATAAACAAATGTACAGTGGAGTTTTGTCTGGATGGACATGTATACGTCTGATATGGCTGACAGAAAAGTCTGGCTTGATGAAGGGTTTGATGGAAAGAGAAAAGAACGAAAGACAGAAGACAGAGAGAGAGAGAGAGAGAGAGAGAGAGAGAGAGAGAGAGAGAGAGTCTGCCATGACCATTTGCATAAACCAGTCTTTGTTTCCTGCTGGTGGCTGGCAGCCAGAGAGGAACAGAAGGACGGAAGTTTTACTCACAAACAGCCACTCGCTTTCCAAATCTTAAAGAGAAAAACACAATTCAAAAATGCGCCCAGTTTTTCTCCTCGTGCACACTGACTCTCTCTGAATCCTCGTTCTTCCCCGGGAGAAAAAAAAAGAAAGAAGTAAAACATGGCTGCACAATTTAAGCGAATTTTCTACAACAGCAGCTCTGACAGTAGCGCAGCTGCAAATCACAGGTTTATATAATAATGAGCTCGTTCTAATACGTTATCGTTTCTATAGTAACGACTTACACAGGGATTTGTTCGCTTAACGTTCAACATAAACTTTTTTTAAAAAAATACGTTTTCTGTCATTTTAACACTCATGGAAGGAGTCTCCAGTGTCAGCACTTTGTAACAGTCAGAGTTAAAGCTGTAACTTTACGTTTCCCGACATCTTCAGGACAGACGACTTTACGCTTCTTTGCGGTTTCTCGGTAACACAACAAGCTGCGATTTTTTTTTGTCTTATTGACTCCGAAAAAAGAGAGGCTGGTGAAGGAACGACTGTTTATAGCTGCTATAACGTAAGTGAGAACAGGAACTAACTTGTTTCATGGATGTTCCAGAACATTAAATGTAACTATAAATGGATAAAAAAAAAATAAATGGTGGTTTTCCTATAACAGCACATCACGGTGTGTTTGAATTCTTTCGATTTCTTGGGTTGAGAAAAATCTAGAAGTTACAGTTGCCATGGTGTCATGCAAGTTTAAAGGTGATATAGTGGTAATATTACTTAGCTAGCTTGTTTGTTTGTTTGTTTGTTTGTTTCCCAAATGTGAGCAACAAGCAAATCTCAGTTTTGTGATACTTAATAATTAGAACTTTTTCCATTTTGTTTTTTCCCTCACACGTCCAAGGTTTGCGAGAATATCGTTTACATGGAAGTGAGTTTGAGTACTTCCTGATGCAAATTGCTCTTCTGCATCTTTTTCCCCCCATCTTTCTTCTGCATATTTTTCTCCAGGTGAAATTCATCAGCGATTTCCTATCCTGGAATCAGAAAGAATGTTTTTTTTTTTCTTCTCTTTATTTCTCACCACTTGTGTTTGATTTTGTTCACCTCTTCTTGCCTTCTTGACTATGTGCTGATGTGACATTTTCCCATGATGCTCCACAGCGATGGTTTGTTGGCCTGGAGACTCAGAACTTCTCCCTCTTACCCCAACCCCTCTTTTTTCACCTTGCCTTAAAGCCAGTCTCTTTTTTTTTTTTGTCCATCACCGAGCCTGACCCCGGTGGAAAGTGGGGCTGTTTTCCCATGATGCACCTTAGCAGTTGTCTCCTTCAGGGTTGCTGATAGCTGTTAGCATCGGCACCTCGAGGGACTAGAAGTGACAGCTCTGTCTCCCAGCACACAAACAACCACCAAGCCTCTTTCAGCTAATGGCCAGGCTGGTGTTTTAGTCCTGTTTACTTGTGATGATGTGAGCGTTTGGCATATTCATTTATTCATGGCTCTCTTTCTCTCTTTCTCTCTTTCTCCTCCACCTATCCTTGACTCGGTGTCCCCTGTCCATCTCCTCCTGTCCTCTCTGTCTGTCTCGGAGCAGCAGCTGTATGCAGCTCAGTTGGCAGCCATGCAGGTATCTCCGGGGTCCAAGCACAGCGCCGTGACCCAGCCCAACCTGGCAGCAGGGACACACTCGCCTACCAGTGGCCAAAGCGAGAAGAGCAGGGGCAGCCCACCACTCAAGGCCAAGGTACGACTTGGGTTCACATTCTACTCTGATATACGTTACTCGGCATGCCTCCATGCTTTGCTGCCCTCTGTACATCCGCATCATGTGCACAAGGGAAATGTGTTTGTGTCCTGGCAAAAAAAAAAAGATCTCCTCTTTCTCCTCTATTACGTGACTAATAGTAACACACTGGCATGTGTGTGGCTGTCAGCTTTTTGGGGTCATTTGATTCTCTCTGGATCCTTGTTCTTCCCAGGAAAATATATAGTATAAAACTTGCACTCATTCTAATATGTTAGCGTTTCTATAGTAACAGTTTACTCTTGTACAGGGACTTGTAGGGACTTGTATGGCGAAGGCTCCACATGATCGAGAAACGCATGAAATCATTGATATGGTGAAGTTTTGTGTGAGGTGATGTTTATTTTAAGATTTATGAAAGGAGACTCCAGTGTCAGCACTTTGTAGCTGTCAGAGGCATAGCTGTAAGTCTTCAGGACAGACGAGTTTACGTTTTGCGGTTTCTGGGTAACATGACAAGCTGCATTTTTTGTTGTCTTATTAACTTCACGAGAGGGTAAAGAGAGGCTGTTGAGGATATGGCTGTTTATAAACATTCCACAACATTAAATGTAACTATAAATGTATAAAAAGTATGGTGTGTCATTCCTTAATTAATCATTTTTTTAAAAAACACTCCTATTCCTTGGCATGCATGCCGTCCATTGTATTTTGGTGCCATTTGACTTTTGTGCCTCTGCCTAAGAACAGTATGTGTGTGTAACGGGGAAGGAGGCCGTGTCTAATGGAGCATAAACAGAAACTCCATGAATATCAGGCGATGCAGAGATAACAGGCTCCAGCATGGCTGTTCATCCCTCCCGCTGATCTGGTGGTCAGCCTCAGAGCTGGGTTGCCCCAGTGAAACCTTTTCCATCCTGCCCGTTGCACACTGGCACAACCCACAGGGCACCCGCTGCTGAATAAACATGTGTTTAGCACTCTTGCTACCAAGCCTCCGTCAAGACCCAGATCAGATCTGGACAGAGAGTGGAGTCTAGTTGGACAGACAGAAGGCAAGGTCTGGCTCTGAGCCACATGCCTCCTTCAGCCTTCAGCGTACTTCATGCAGAGACGACTTTCTGGCTTCCACGAACAATATGGCATAATTTCTGGAGCAAACAGGCATCATGCGAAAGCTTCACTCACCGTATTGTGCACAAGCGAATGTGAATGGTCTTTACAAATGGGGTTATGCTACCTTGTATCAATCTTCTTCCTGGAGTAGTGTCATGAAATTGGAATAGTACTGGAGCACTTGTACATGACCGAAGTATGCTGAGGCCTTTCATCGTACAAATATTTGTCTCTGCATTTTGTCTCGTAGTCTACAAGAACAAATATGAGCAAGTCAGGTTTGAACTATTGGGAGGTTTAAGTGGAGGCCTGACCAACCTAAATAAGACTACCCCCTCCCCCCACCGCCCACCCAAAAGAAAGTAAAGATAACCCTACACCAGGCACTACCATTTCCTAACCTTGCCTCAGTTTTGACTTCCTCATTGTATGCTATTGTTGTGACAAGTAAGCATGTGATCATTTTGAGTAAATTAGCTTAATATGGCTATTTAAATGGAACTGATGTATCTGAAGAATGCACCTTTGTGCATTTACTCTGAATTTACACATTACATGCTCCTTGCTACACCTTGATGTTTGAACTTTCGGAAATCTGGTGTTGTAAACAGGATTATGAGCTTGCCAACTGCTCTCAACTTTGGCAAATGCTTGTGGTCCCCCTTCCAAATGGAATGGTCTTTATTCCAGAAGTGGCAATTCCTGGTCAAAAATGCCAAGTACCTCAGAAGCTGTATTGCCTTTGCTTTGCCTTGCAGTGATTCTCTTTAAGTGCTTTGCCTCATCAAAACTGTTGTCTTTATTCTTTTATTCTTTTCACTGGTTTCAGAATGATTGTCAATTAAGATTTGGTGAAGCCTCCCCTGGAGAGAATAACAACAATGAGTATCTTTGGCAGAATAGTGGCCTCCCTTCTGAATGGGATGGTCCTTATTCTAGAACTGGACAATTCTTTCCCAAAACATCCCGACTACCTAGGTAGGCGTCTTTCTGTTCAACCTCTCCTGCTCCTCAATCGGAACTGCTTTATCCACCATGTATGTTTGATCTGTAGAAAATCTGGTGCAGGGAATAGGATTATGTGCTTGCCAACTGCTATCAACCCCTTTCCAACTGGGATGGTCTTTATACCAGAAGTGACAATTCCTGGTCAAAAATGCCAAGTACCTAGGAAGCGTTTTGCCTTTGGGGAGCAGTGATTCTCTTTAAGTGCTTTACCTCATTAAAACTGTTGACCTTTTGGTCAAATCCAGAACTATTGGCTAAATGAAAAAGAGCAGTTAAGATTTGCTGAAGCCTCCCCTGGATGGAATAACAGCAAAGGCTTCATGTTTCATATGTGGTGAATATTTGCTGAAATAGTGGCCCCCCTTCCAAATGGGATGGTCTTTATTCCAGAAGTGGACAATTCCTGCCGGCTACCTAGGTAGCTCTCTTCCTGTTCTCTCTTTCCTGCTCCATAAATTTCTCTCTTTTCCCCCTCTCTCCCTGATGAGTTGCAGATGCTATATTATTTCCAGAGGCCACTCGGGCATCTGGCCCCTGACCTGAGGTAGTATAGTGGTCATCGATTGGCTGCGGCCCCCCGCCAATCATCCTGTGAGGGGCTGCTGGGTAATGAATACAGCTGCTCCTCGGACTCGCAGGCACTCTTCTTGCTCTATTAGCATTTATATGGAGTGGCTGGAGATGGTGAGGGACGAGGACTGGGGTAGCTGAAGTAGTCCTGCAGCTGATGACAACCACAATGATGACCTTGATCATTTTTAGTGCCTCTTCTTAATACAGAAGGTCCAGCTATTATCCAGGAAAAGAAAAGGACTTCTGTTTGCTTGTTGCCCCCTTCACTATTTGTATGCAAATATTTTAGTTACATGCAATCTGATTTAAATTTATGCGCATATGAGGAGCAGGGTTTATTGTCGACTGTACCATAACGATAAGAAGTGTGACTCCTACCAGGGTTTAACGAGTGGCTAACGTTAATTCAGCATGTTAGCCAGGTTTTTAGTTAGCTTGCTTGTGTTTTTAGCAAGGTTTACACCACAGCACTGTTGAATTCTCAAATCTGATTGGTCAGACACTCAACACATTCGAATACATTATCATTCACTGGGATTTCCACATAAACGGTGTAATCATTGAAAGGTTTAGATTTATATTAAGCTCAACCATTTTATTCAGATTAATCCTTTAGTCTGATTATTAACAAATAATTAGCATGCAAACGAAGCTACAGTCTCTCTTTTGGCTGTCTTAGCATTAGCCTTATGTCTCTCTATCCCTCTCTGTTTCTTTCTTTCTTTCTTTTCATCCTCACGCCCTCTCTCTGAGTCTGAAATCTTTGGTTGTGCTCGGGGAGCCGGAGGGCAGCATGTATATTTAAGCACTGCTCTGTCCCAGAGAGTCCCTGTGCCCACTCTTTCTTCTCTCTTGTCCTCTTTTTCTCTCCTACCCTGTCATTTGGAGTGGTCTTTGGCGTGTCAGACAGCTGTTTCGACTGAGGCACACACAGCTTAAGTGATTTACCCTGCAGGGTTGGCCCACAGCTCAGGAGGACACACACACACACACACACACATACACACACACATATATATATACACACACACCTCCAGCTCCTTATTCAAGACTGTTGACCTGTACTCATAATTATTGGCACCCTAAATGAAAATTTGCAAAAATGATTATTAAATATAAAACATTCTTCTTTTCTGGAAAATACTGGTTTCCTAGTTGCTTCCTACTGGCACCCAACAGTTTTGGTGAGAGAATGAACAGCACTGAACCTCTTCCTGTAAGGTATAACAAGGTCGGAGATGCTGACAGAGAGATCTCGGACCTTCTGCCATGCACATTCTCATGATGGTTATTTTTGTCATTATTGTCAGTGGGAAAATAATTCTTTAATGGTGCCAATAATTCTGGACTTGCACAAATGCACATAGTTGGCCTTATTTGGAGTTAAGTGTGCACAGCGAGGATTTCATACTGAATTTGTACACACAAGTGCCAGTGATAAGTTGCACGATTATTAGATTTATTTTAAAGATCTTCTTATTCACGTATCATCCATCTTAGTGTTTTTAATTTTTAATTTTTTAATTCTTTCTTGAGTTTATGTTACATAGTGTTACATTTGACAGCAAAGAAAAATAAACACTATTTCCTTCTCCAGTCCACATTTTCTATCGCTGACTTTTTCAGGCTTAAAGGCAAGAGCTTATGTTTAAAGGCGGTGGTGTAGATGTTGGTGAAGAACACCTTCTCGGACTCGAGAACAATCTGGCACTCCATGCAAGTGATTTGCGTAATCTGAATGACTTAAGCATGTGTGTAACCTGACTCTGAATACGCACAACTTTCCCTGTGTTACATTTGAACTTTAAGTTGCCGACCCTGAATATGGCTCTATACTGCCAGTACTACCAACTACTCAGTAAAGAAGAAATTCTGTGAAGAATTGTTAGCATTGGGCTCCCGATTGCTCGCGCTTAGCGTTGTGATAGGTAGCGGGCGGGAACTGGCAATGACGAAACTGAGAGAAAATGAGATAAAAGTAAAAGGTGCTAGCAAATCCAGAAACATTACTATAAAAAGTTTTTAAAGGAGCTGCACAAATCCGGGTTTCATACAATGGACCGTGTAATTGTGTTGCTCGTGTTTCCAGACTTTGCTACAGGCTCCCGTGGGCGTGTAGGCTATACGATGTATAGGTTCACGGACAGTCTGTGGGTGTAAATCTGTTCTGTTAAAACTGCAAGCTGACCACAGAACTGCTTGGCAGTGAAGAGGAATAACCAGATGAGGCAAGTGTTGCTGTGTGTGTGTGTGTGTGTGTGTGTGCCCGTGTGCGCGAGACTGTGTTTGTGTATGTGACAGGCGGTTCCTGTAGACAGACACGATTAGGACAAATAGCCACGCAGACACACTTGTCTCGGTAATTGAAACGTCAGGCAAGGTGATAAGAAGCAGGGCAAATGATGTCACTTACATATGTCAGCGCTCTGGCGAGGGAAAAAATAAGACACCCGCATGCTACCTATCATTGTCCTACCAGGATTTTTTGCTTAGCCGTGCTAGCATAGTAGGGATGTAGCACAATGACACTATCTGAATCTGTGTCTAAGCCTGTGTCTGTATTTTAACATGTGGCCTGAACTGGATTTTTTTTTTCCCTTTAAGTAAATATGAACACTACCATAATCCCCCCAGAAACACCAGAAAATGGTGCTGCTCCTATTCATATCTGTATTTGTATCCATTCTAACACATTATCTGTTCAATCTGAATAACTTCTTTATATTTGGTTACATCCCTATAGCGTAGATACTTTAGCTAACAATCTGACTTGTATAGAGCCTTATGATTTCTGGTCTTTAGACATCATTGGCTAATGACGCTTTTTACTGCAATTAACACTAAGTAAGTAATTATGGCTTTAGCAAGCATTTTCAATCTAATCCACTTCTTGATCTCCATAACAGTAGAGCCATGTCAAGGATTGTGTGTGGCACAAACCAAACCTGGCCTAGCCAAGCACACACAGCTTAGCCAGTCTCTCTCCCAATTCACCCCTCAGAAGCTTAGTCACATTGGCTAACATCCCACCCGCGGATTTGCCTCGTGGAAGAACAATCCAAAAAGCAGGGATGGGAAGGAGGGGAGGAAGGGAGAGAGGGTGTGAAAGAACAAGGCATTAGCTGTAATAAATATTTAGTTCTCCTTCATTGATTTTTTGCCAAGTCCGACACGAAAAGGGTCAGGATACAGTATTCTGTGTAAGTCCTTGTAACATGACACTGGGAGCAGAAGATCCTCAAGGTTCTCTAATGAGAACGAATCCTATTATGGACCATGGTGGTAGAAAATGATGAGGGGACTCCAACTTCACAGCCATTCAAATCAAGTCTTCCTTCTCTGCAAGCCTAGCCAGACTTTTCCGGATGCAGACAAAAAGGATTTTAAGATCCCAAAAGAGAGAGGTAGATAGAAAAATCAGGTGTAGTAGAGAATGACAGATCTCCAACTTTGGAGCACCAATAGGTTGCGCTGTTTAGGAGCCCCAAGCTGCTTCTGCAGTGGTTATGGTGGTCTGCACCTTTTGTGTCTCGACTGAAGTAGTTCAATTTCTATTATGACCAAAAGGAATTGCTGGAAATAGCTACAGAGCCACAGCCAGGTGTTCTAGCAGATGTTGCATACTTCAGGTTAATGTGCACGCAGCTGAGATTATACAGTACTGTTGACTCGAAGCTGCCGTGCCAGCCTAACAATGATTGACAGCATTGATTCGCACCAGCATAAGTCCATCCAGTCATACCAGGTGTTCTCCTAACCCCCCTTGCCATGGTTTCTGAGAATCTTCCACTTCTGCTGCTCTGTGGAGTCTTTGAATAGACAAGGCATTAGGTACTTAAAAAGAGGCTTGCTCCTCCTGGTAACCTGGCCAAGTCTTCATTTTAATTGTGTTGTCTTGATCGAGCAGGGTGGTGACAGTGATGCATCTGCTGTTGCGTGATCGAATTGGCCCACTCTGTGTTTCCAGTGATGTGATTAGGGCAGCAGTGGGGCAATGATTAACATGATCAGATGCCCACATGTGGATTGATGTCCACATGGCAACACACTCTCACAACTGGCACGATATGAAGTCGCCAGCTGATTTTCTGATTAAAGGACCTACAGTGAACTATGCATCCTAAGAAATGAAAGGAAGGGTTCCTTGAGGGTCACTGGTATTATTAATGGTACTAGTATTCTGAAGGGGTACTTAAGGGGAACTTCCTTGGGTGAAACCCTGTTTTGTCAAGTTTTACACAATACATTAAGGGGTCCTCCAGAGCGACATGGCTAAAGGGACAATATCTAGGCAATGATTTTTGCCCAAACCTGGCAAAACACTCCCAACTGGCATGATACTGTATAAATGTTGCCACCTGAAGTCACCTTCTAATTTTCTGATTAACAGGCTTACAGTGCACTGTAAGAAAGGAATGGAATGGTTCCTTGAGGGTCTTGGTGGGGTCTTGGTAGGGGTCCTCAGGGTCTTTTCGGCATTAATAATTTGAATTTGATGCAGGGCGAATAAACACGTACTCTGATCATTCATCTGTGCTAGTTCATTTTTCATTTGTCTGTGTCACTTTGGCCTGCTGCAATACTACAACACTGGGTCTGTATCCGGACCTCCGTCCACCAGTAGATGTCTCCTATACTATACACTCTTAGAAAAAGGGGTCCTTAAGGGTTCATTGGATGGTTATTGGTTCTTGCTTTCCAAGCTTTTCTGAAAGCCACAGTTCCACAGTTGTGAAGGTCTAGCCATTCTTCTTCGTGGCATAAATTAGTAAGATGTCACATGACCGATCTTTTAGCATTTTAAAGTGAAGCTTTCTCTAAGGAGGCACTGCAGTGTGTGCATTGTGTGTGCATGTGTCTATATAAGCATGCTCCTTTACACATGTGCTCTTGCATGACAATGCCCGTGTTAAAGTTGCTACAAAATGCATGGAAATCTTCGGTGTGTATGGTCAAAAATCCAGCATTCAAATCTGATCAGCTCCGTGACGATCGTATCCTGCTTACCTTCCTTTGGCCTGCGCTTGGTTGCTTTGGTTTGCCCGATATTATAATCGACACCGTAGTCGCCGAGGAGAAGTGGAAAAAAAAGATCACGCCAGGCCAAACGTGTTGCTGTTTTGCCTTTGCAGGACGAGGGCGCTCAGCCCCTGAATCTGTCATCCAAGCCTAAGACATCCGAGAGCAAGTCACCCACCTCCCCCGCTTCCCCACAGGTCCCTGCCATGAAGCTGGGTCCCGGATCCATGAAGCACAGTGCCCCCTCAAGCATCGGAGGACCTCCGCCCAGAGTCAGCTCTATAGGTACTGACACCATTTCATATTTCTTTATATTTCTTTATATACTGCTGTTGTATAAACCTGTTATACACCTACACATGCCACTTGATAAATTCAGCCATTGTAATATAAGCCAGTTCCTTCATTTGCACATTTTCTTTATCAGCATTTGCGTGAGCATGTTAATTGATGTTACATTTTTAGGTCTGCGGGGTTTAATTTTGCCGCAGGGCATATTGTCAAGCATTTATTAGAGTTTAAATGTGAAGAAAGAAAAGAGAGCTTGTTAAGTAGCAGGAGAGATAGAGAGAGGGAGAGAGAGAGAGAGAGAGAGGAGACGTTTATTCGGTTGTATTTTGAGAAGCTCAATAGAGACACAACGAGCTTGTGACATCCTGTACACGCAATGAGATTAGACAAGCCTCTTATACAACTCTGTTACCACGCACAGCACAAACAACCTGCATTAATGCCACAATAACACAATATCTCACCGCCCTCCTTATACACCAATCTTCGCCACCATTTTAGACTCTTTTCCCTGGTAATCTCTGTGTTATTTCAACAAATCCCAGGATTTAATAGTAGATTAGTGGCCCAGATGTTTTTTGTTCTGAAAAATGGATTAAAGGGTAAAGTTTTTTTAGCGGGAATCCTGTAAAACATGTTGAGGCAAGTCGGTGGTTTAGCTCACAATTAGACCAGACCTTCTGCGCCACGATTTTTTCCATCTGGAGAGGTCAGGGAGATGAATCAGAAGCTCGTCCCCAACGTTTTTATAGTACATAAAACCAGAAAAATCTTCCTCATTTCAGTCTCCGCTGCTCGTCCTAATCATAGCTTTCACCTTCCTGGTTTCTCTCGGTGACCCAGCAGAGAGACAGCTGTCCTGGGACTCTTTCCCAGCGTTTCCGGCCCTCCGTGCCAACCAACTATTGCCTTCCATCCCTTCCATGTCAGTGCCATCAGAGAAAACACAGCACCCTTCCTTTTCCTCTCTTGCCCATTCTCATCATTTTGAGGCCACAGTCCCACGGACAACATTGGGGAAGCTATTTTGCGAGCTAAACCCGAACTAGCCTTTTGATAAAATAGCTAGCAAAGAAGCTACTTTGTCAAACAGAAGAAAATCAGCTGTGAAATTCTTATTGAAAATTGTCACTGCTTAGAGAAAAAAGTAGGCTGGAGAAGCTACATTATTGTGATTAATTAGCTCAGCTACTGCTACGTTGCTAAAAATGTGGTTAAGCTAGTAGCGTCACTGCTTGTACTAGCCAGCAGTACTTGCTCCCTTTCCTCACTATGTCGTGGACCGCAGAGGAAATGCCCTACATCGGATTTGGTTGACATTACGAGCTCATTTAGTCCAACCGGGAATCTTGGGGATAGAATCTGGGATCAGGACGCTTTTCTATCTCTCGCTCATATGGGTCACGTTTGATCTTTTTCAGTATCCCTCTCTGGATTCTCCTTTCCTGTGAGGTCATTCCCTTCCCTGTCCACGCACCCTGTCCATTCCAGCGGTTACTTTAGCTGCTTTTCCTGCGTCGGACTCATCTTTTCATTTCACATGGGAGCGCTTAATCCTGCCCAGCATTAGTGAACGGATTACAGCAGATAAAGAGCCGTTAATCTCACGCGGGTCTTTATTAGATCTAACCAGGGCAAGATGTAAAGTCAGATACAAGCAAAGACACATGCTTGGATTACTAAGCTGAAGGAAATAATGCATGTTTGATCTGCAAAAAGGCAGCGAGAAGCTTTGATTTACGTCGATACAGATGTTCCTGCATGGACAAATTAGCAGGATTTTGCTTTTAAAGGAATACGTTCAGTTTGTCAGCGTAAAATCGATCTACCGCATGTGTAGCGTAGCCCGTGTGTGATTATCGCAAACCAGAATTGTAACACGTTTTCCTGAACTGAGAAATCAATGACAAACTTAAAAATCACTTATAATGGAAGTCTAAGGGCAGATGTTCAATTCCATCTTTTTTTTTTTTTTAAATAACTGGGACTGTTTTCTAAGATGGAAGAATCTGTGGCTGTGAGTTATGAACATTGCGTAAATTAAGCGCAGACGTCCGTGATTCTTGCCTGAAACTGGAAATACTTTCTACTGTAGTGTTGGACGATTGGATAAAACTGAATAATATGATCATTTCGATAAGACTTTCTCATCCCAAACGTTCTATTGTTCAAGTGTAAGTACCAGTTCAGAATTCATGCTGTATATATTTCCATATTTTAAATGTTTTATTGAAAATCTATCCATCAATCTATATTATAATTAAATTTCAAGGAGCGTGCTGAAATTTTGACCTGCGCTAATCAGACATACACTACGGATGTGATGGATAGAGATTCGGTTGAAATATTGTGGAGTACTCCTTTAATAAGGCGTGATGGACAGAGAAGGTCTGCATTTATTTCTAAGGAAATCCCTTTCTTCCTCAAGATATTAGAAAACAAGTGAGGGCGTTTAATGAAATTTTCAAACGTTAGACTGCAAATTTTGCACAAAAAAACAAATAAAAATAAAAATCGGAACAATTTACAATTTAACCTGATTCGCTCTGTACTGTAAATGGGAATAAGTAGCAGTTTTCACATTATGACTTCTGATTATCTTGTGCGATTCCACATCGTTTAAAAATACACCTTAAAAACACATGATGGATATTTCAGATTTACACCACAGCGATGCTGAATTCTCCATTCTGATTGGTCAGGAGAAGGCTTTGATTCATTTCCTCTAACAGCAGCTCTGACAGTAGAGTAGTGCAGCCACTGTACAAATCACAGGTTTACTGTATATTAATGCGTTCGTTCTAATGTTATCGTTTCCATAGTGACATTTTACTCGTTGATACGGTGACGTTTTCTGTCAGGAGATGTTTAGTTAACGTTTACGGAAGGAGTCTCCAGTGTCAGTGCTTTAGGTAAAGTTGTAACTTTAGGTCTTCTGATATCTTCAGGACAGAACGGTTTACACTTTATGACAAGCTTCGTTTTTGTTTTGTTTTTTTGTCTTATTCGAGAGGGGGGGGGGGGGGGGGGGAGAAATTCTGGTGAGGAAACGATTGTTTGTAGCTGCTATAATGTAAGAACTTGTTTTCCTGGACGTTCCATAACATTAAATGTAACTACGGATGTATTAAAACTAACATCGTTCTTCAATGTACTGTGTATAAAATTGTAATCGTGATGTAAGAGGAACTGAAACACTTTGTAACATGCTGTTATATAGGAAAATACTCAACTTAGTGGTGCTAACCGTAACTCCGCTTCATCACACCGCCCCACTGTTGATTAGTTTCCAGCAACTGCACAACACAGAGTGGTTTAGTTCTTACTTATCATTCTTTCCATTTTTGTCAGGCTGGGTCTGACTCAGAGAGATGGCAGTCAAGTGGTCAGTGTGTGTGTGTGTGTGTGTGTGTGTGTGTGTGTGTGTGTGTGTGTGTGTGTGTGTGTGTGTGTGTGTGTCAATGCATTTTGCCCCCACAGCATGCACTATGCTAATGTCCCCGGCCCAGAAGCATGGCGGTGCATTAGTGCTGCGTGGTCTCACCTGGTGTCTCTATTAAAGTTAAAAGACACAAACGCACACACACACACACACACACACACACACACACACACACACACACGCCACATACTAGGCCTGTTTTATGAAATGTGAGCATATTGAATTTGTGGAAAGCATTTACAGAGGCATTTTTACAATGATATTTTCTTCCTTCTTCAGTCTGTATTTTCTATCCCTGATTTTTTTTGGGAGGGTTTATACAGTATGTGAGCGCTTGTGTTTAAAGCCGGTGGTCTAGTCGCTAGAAGCTACTCGAGAAAAATCTAACAAACTACGCGCAGGACATTTGAATAATCTTAATGAAGAGACTTAAGAATGTACATAAACCCGACTCTGAATACGCCTAACTTTTTTAACGTAAATACTGACGTCATTTTTGGACTGAGTCTGAGACAGTCTTTATGAGTACAAGAGCAGTTCTTAGGTTAGATGATCCACTGAAGGAAGGTTAATAATAATGTTTTGGGGTATCCATGTGCAGCAGAAAGTCCAGAAGCTCAAGCCTTTCCTCACACACCTCTCTTTTACCTGTTGTTCCTGCAGACCTCTTGTCATCCATCACTTCCGGAGGCTACCTGAACGACCACGAGGCCGTGAGCAAGGCCTTCCAGGAGGCACGGCAGATGAAGGAGCAGCTGAAGAGAGAGCAGCAGGTCCTGGACGCCAAGGTGGCAGCGGTTAACAGCCTCACCCTCAACAACGGACGCTCGGAGAAGGTTGGTTTCCATCTACAATACACTCAGATGTTGAACACACTTAGATCTGTAAACCACCTGACATTACTTTTTTCACCTTCAACAATCTGAGCTCTAGATTTTGGAAGTTTGTGTCTCTTACTCGATCTCAAATCTATTTGCAGGCCTCCCTGCACGGACCCCGTTATAATCGCAGCACTGCTTCATTCTATGATAATGATCTACATATTCAAATTATGGGCACATTAGGCAAATGTGTACGGTTAAATTTATTTACTGAAGCCCATTAGAGCTTTTTATTCCTGACCCTTTCACCCACGCAACCCAAACCAGTTCCACGGTGTTTAAATGTAGATTGAAAGCATGTTGTTTCATATAAACAGCACTTTTCTAAGTTTTATTAACCTCGTAAACACCCAGATTCACATTCCTCAGTCTCGGAGCTGCACAGCTGTCCTGTTAGTTTCACTGCAATGACTGAATCATGTGCTTTAAGATGAATTACTGGATAATGAGATGTTAAAATGACAGAACTGAGCTCTCACTTCGGAAATAAATGAGTGTCGCTGGCATCATGTTACACTTTCAGTTCAACTAATTATAATAAACATCAATAGTTCCTCAAAGTAGATAGATGGACAGATAGATAAATAAATAAATATTGATTGTTAAGTAAGAAAGCAAGTAAATAAGCAGATAGATAGATAGATAGATAGATAGATAGATAGATAGATAGATAGATAGATAGATAGATGCTAAGTAAGAAAGTCAGTAAATAAATTAATACTGGTAGTAAAGAAATTAATTAATTAATTAATTAATACTGACAGTGCTTAAGTAAGGAAAGAAAGACTGATAGTCGTTTAATTAATTAATTGACTAATTGGAAAAAATAAACAAGTAAATAAATACTGATAGCAGTAAAGTAAGTAACGACAGACAGAAAGAAGGAAAGAAGGAAATAAAGAAAGACTGATAGTAGTTAAATGAATTGAATGAAAAAATAAACAAATAAATAAATACTGATAGTAGTGAAGTAAGGACAGACAGAAAGAAAGAAGGAAAGAAAGAAAGACTGATAGTAGTTAATTAATTAATGTATTGATTGAAAAAATAAACAAATAAATAAATACTGATAGTAGTAAAATAAGTAAAGGAAGAAAGAAAGAAAGAAAGAAAGACTGATAGTAGTTTAATTAATTGACTGATTGAAAAAATAAACAAGTAAATAAATACTGATAGTAGTGAAGTAAGGACAGACAGAAAGAAAGAAGGAAAGAAAGAAAGACTGATAGTAGTTAGTTAATTAATTAATTAATTAACTAACTAACTAATTAATTAATTAATTGGGGGGAAATAAACAAATAAATAAATACTGATAGTAGTAAAATAAGGAGAGAAAGGAAGAAAAAAGAAAGAACATTTATTCCTCTAACTTTAACAGGTAAATTAGTGCAGGTTATTTGATGTCAGTAAATCAGGGCCTGAGTTTATTCACCTAAACTAAATGGCCGAATAAGAATTTCCGAGTGGAAGAATGTGTTCGTGTCTCAGTCTGAACGTCTGAATGTGATGTAAAGCCAGATCTGTGATTAAGTCTGACTCTCCTGTGTCTCTCCGAACACTTCCTGGATGTGAAACCAAACAAAATCTTTAGTGACGTGTGTTTATACATACAATTTATTTATTTAACCTACACGTTATCTGTATTAGACCAGCTTTAAGTGTGTAACAGCTTTCGAGTGTGTTTGGGCTGCGCACTGCGGAGTGTAAGGGCGTCTCTGATCGAGTGTAGCGTGTCCCGTCTCCGTTTATGTGCTGTTTTGTGTAATTGGAGCAAGTTCAATGTTCAGCAATAATCGCTTTGAGCGTCAGAGTACTGCTTTTCTTTCCTCCTCACCACTCTCTCTCTCTCTCTCTCTCTCTCTCTCTCTCTCTCTCTCTCTCTCTCTCTCTCTCTCTCTCTCTCTATCCAGGGAGAAATTGTCTCTCGGCTGAGCGTTCATTTAAGCTCCACTCACTAACCCAGAATGAATAATTAAATCTCTATGGCTCCGGAATGGTGTAATGCGTTTCATTATGGCTCCGTGGCTCGCCCGGGTCACTCTCTAATGGCGAGCACCCTCTCCGGGTGTGTGTTTTAAAAGACGCCACGTGTTTAGGATGGCGTCTAATCGACTAATTAAGCCCCAGATGCAGCGCCGGGGGGGTTTTGTGTGTGTGTGTGTGTGTGTGTGTGTGTGTGTGTATGTGTGTTTGAGGATGTGCTTGGAGAGAGGCAGAGGTGTCGTGTGGAAATGCGTGCCCTGGCTACATTAGGCATGTAGATGCAGAGTTAATCTCCCTTTTATTGGGTGTAATAAATACCCACGAGGCCGTGCGGTCCCACTCGCTCTCGTCTCTAGAGCGTCGTTTCTCTCTTTAATGCATTGACCCCAGGGGACGAGACACTTACACACACACACACACACACACACACACACACACACACACACACACACAGAGAGAGAGAGCGAGAGAGAGAAACACAGAGAGAGTGTATAGTAATGCTTGAAGCAAAATTTCAGGAAACGCTCACATAAACACACACAGCTGCGACCATTTGAACACGTAAAATGCGGTTTCATTCACATTCATTCGAAAATGCTAAAGAGTGCCATATTTTTCGGTAAACTGTTTAATAGGAAGGCTGACTGGATCGTATGTGTGTGTGTGTGTGTGTGTGTGTGTGTGTGTAGGAGAAAGCAGCTCTCGAAAGCCTGAGTCAGCAGATGAAGCAGTCCGAGGAGAACAAGTTCACTCACGCCATGATGGACTTCGGCATGAGCGGCGACTCCGACGGTAAAATATCCGTCATCTTTAACTACGACGTTTCATTCGTAATGGTGGCTTATACTGTGTGTGCATGAAACACTTTAAAATTCTCCTATTTAAATATCGTTTCTTGCTAATATGGAGAAAACTAGATAGAAAAAGCAAGCACGCCGGGGCGAAAAGCGTGACGTGATACGCGTTGTGACGCGAGGACAACGTGCCACACCGAAAAGCAAAACCTTCCTTGCGTTACTCTTACGTCACTTTATCTTTTCAGTGAAACACGATCAGCTGGGGGTTGCTTTTTTTTTGTTTGTTTGTTTGTTTAAAAGAATGAAACACTTGCTTCACGTCGGAAGTGAATTGTACTTCGGATTCATCACTTCATCGCAGTCGTGTTGCACTGAAACGCAATCGCTGTCCAATCACAGCCCTAAAGAGTGTGCCTCTAATCCTGAAGTGACATTTTCCATATAAAGGCTATAACACTGGTTATAGGAATCTCTACACCTCCATTCTTCATTAAAAAAAATACCAAGATTTATGAATATTAACCAATCCTGCCGTCCCAAATAACTTGATATCGCTAACAGTAGCAAACTTAGCTAACACGGCGAGTTAGTTGCTAGTGCTTGATCTAGTAAAGACCTGTCTCAATCTGTATTTCTAATCTCTCACTGATTGATTACACCTCTAAAAACGAACCATGACAATAAAACACCGCTATCCTTAGCCGTAATAGCTAATACATCAGCTGGCTAACTGCTAGTAAGCTATTTGCCTAGCTTACATTTGTCACACGTAGACAGGAGTGAGATTTCAATCTTAATTTGCAACGTATTATAATAATAATAATAATAATTAAATTTTTAAGGAGCCAATTTGTCAAAATGCCATGATGTCGCCATAACAACCAAGATCTGTTCATCGCTAACTTTATGTAAGTCAGCTAGCATCACTAACTTTGGGTCAGAAATTTGCTTACAAGTATTTAAACCTCTTAAAACGCACCATCAGAACTAGTTAGCTCATTACTATAATTAGCTGTATGTTAACTTATAGCCTGGCTAGCTAACTGCTAGTAAACTAGCTCCCATTTGAATGATAAATATATATATATATATATATATATATAAAAATATATTTTTATGTAGCAAAATATGTGACAAAATGTCATGTTACTTTAACAACTGTAAATATACTCGTCACTACCTTTTAAGTTAGCAAGCATCATGAACTTACTTACCTCAAGCAGTCATGCTAGCTAATTAAGTTAACTAGCATTGCTAGCTTTAGGTAAGATTTCAGGTTTGCATATTTTAGACCAAAATGCACCTTAACAATCAAAAAGACATTATCATTAGCTATGATAGCTAATACCTCATCTGCTGTAGCTAACTGCTAGATAAACTATTTGGCTTACAGGTTGACACGAGTAGGTTTCGAGTTGTAATTTGTAAACGGTCGAAATCATAT
>CM042538.1:30767899-30912899 GCA_023630585.1 Cranoglanis bouderius
ACAGTGTAATATAAGTTGTATATTTCTTTTTCCCCCCCCTTTTATTGATGTTATTCATGCCACATTTAAAAAAAAACGGGAGTTAATATACTCTTACGGAAAAAAAAAAAAAAAAAAAAAAGCCGTGGGTTGCCACCATCTGTTCTGAGTTGACGTTTTTCAGTATTATTGCCGGTTTAGGCTCTAATAAAAACAGCAATGTGTTCTGTAGTACGTCTGTTTTCTTTCTGACCATCTCTTCAAGTTAAACCGAGCATCCGTGCTGTTTATTTGTGTGTTCTGTTTGATCTGTTTCGTAAGTACGAGCATCAGAAGACCTCCAATAATCAAAAGTAGCTAGGCTGTTAAGTAGCTAGTCAAATTTCACAGTAGAAATGAATGAATGCTAGCTAGACCTATAAATAAACAAAAAAAAAAGCCCAACACAAATAATCAAACATAACATTGTATTTCTAATATTTACCAATAACAAGCTCACAAACTGCGGTCTGTGAGTCTGACTGGTGCTGGTGTTTAAGTGTGAGATGTCAGTCATGTTCGTTTCAGTGATTGACAGCAGGTTACAAGGTACCACCACTCTGAGGGATCTTCCAGTCATCATCTGGGGAAGATGTGCGTCCGGCCGGGACAAGCGAAGAGCGCACTGTGTAATAAACGTTGAGATAGTTTTCTCTAGGCCGAATCCATGGTGAAGTGACTCCCAGTGAAATGACGTATTAAAAGCTTTAATCTTTGCTCCCATTCAAACACAGTGTACTTCAATCTGCCAAAGAAGGCTATAGAAGCCTATATGAGCTTAGAGAAGCCTAGAGAAGCATCTAGTAGCTTAGAGAAGCCTATAAAAGCCTAGAGATGCATATAGAAGCATTTAAAAACCTATAGAAGCTTGGAGAAGCTTAGATAAGCCTAGAGAAGCACATAGAAGCCTATAGAAGACTAACAATGCCTATAGAAGCCTTGAGAAGCATTTATAAGTCTAGAGAAGCGTATAGAAGCCTATAGAAGACTAACAATGCCCATAGAAGCCTTGAGAAGCATTTATAAGCCTAGATAAGCACATAGAAGCCTATAGAAGACTAACAACGCCTATAGAAGCCTTGAGAAGCATTTATAAGTCTAGAGAAGCGTATAGAAGCCTATAGAAGACTAACAACGCCCATAAAAGCCTTGAGAAGCATTTATAAGTCTAGAGAAGCCTATAGAAGACTAAAAACGCCTATAGAAGCCTTGAGAAGCATTTAGAAGCATATCTAAGTCTATAGAAGCCTAGAGAAGCCTATACAAGCCGCTAGAAGCCTATATAAGCCTGGAGAAGCCCACAGAAGCCTATATAAGTCTAGAGAAGCCTTTAGAAGCCCATAGAAGCCTTTAGGAGCCCATAGAAGCCTTTAGAAGCCCATAGAAGACTATATAAGCCTAGAGAAGCCTATAGAAGCCACGTGAAGCCTTGGGAAGCCTGTAGAAGACTAGAGAAGCCTATAGAGGCCTAGAGAAGCATAGACAAGCCTATAGAAGTCTATATAAGTCTAGAGAAGCCTAGAGAAGCATTTAGAAGCACATAGGAGCAAAGGGAAGAATACTTAAGTCTTGAGAAGCCTAGAAAAGCATATACAAGCATGTATAAGTCTAGAGAAGCCTAGAGACACCTATATAAGACTAAAAAGCCTACAGAAGCCTATAGAAGCCTGGAGAAGCATATAGATGCCCATAAAAGCCTATAGAAACCTATAGAAACATATAGAAGCTTAGAGAAGCTTAGAAAAGCCTATAGAAAACCTATAGAAACCTATAGAAATCTAGAGTAGCCTACAGAAGCCTGGAGTCAGTGGGATTCTATTGGTGGTGTGTCTACGGGCTCAAAGGAGATCTTTGAAGAACAGAACCATATTGCAGTGAGATATTTGATCATTCGATTCACTAAAATATTGAATTCCAGCAAGAGTAATGAATAATATAGACACTTTGTTAAACATTTCATTACTGCATTTTAATGAAATTTTAGGGGAAGCTGGGCTTCAAGTGTAGTTATAAAGTGTAGTTATAGTTTTTTTTTTCCTTTGTACATAATTGATTTGTATACTATAATTGATAAAAAGTGTGCAAAAATCTAAAAACTGGAAGCAGTATCACCTTTTCTTCATCGATGGCACCTCACCATAATATTTATTTCCAGAGAAACTGCACCAGATGACAAATAAATGCTGAAATATTTGACTTACAGTATCTCACAAAAGTGAGTACACCCCTCACATTTTTGTAAATATTTTATTATATCTTTTCATGGGACAACACTGACGAAATGACACTTTGCTACAATGTAAAGTAGTGAGTGTACAGCTTGTATAACAGTGTAAATTTGCTGTCCCCTCAAAATAACTCAACACACAGCCATTAATGTCTAAACCGCTGGCAACAAGAGTGAGTACACCCCTAAGTGAAAATGTCCAAATTGGGCCCAAAGTGTCAATATTTTGTGTGGCCACCATTATTTTCCAGCACTGCCTTAACCCTGTTGGGCATGGAGTTCACCAGAGCTTCACAGGTTGCCACTGGAGTCCTCTTCCCCTCCTCCATGACGACATCACAGAGCTGGTGGAGGTTAGAGACCTTGCGCTCCTCCACCTTCCGTTTGAGGATGCCCCACAGATGCTAAACCCCTAAACAGATGGGTTTAGGTCTGGAGACATGCTTGGCCAGTTCATCACCTTTACCCTCAGCTTCTTTAGCAAGGCAGTGGTCGTCTTGGAGGTGTGTTTGGGGTCGTTATCATGTTGGAATACTGCCCTGTGGCCCAGTTTCCGAAGGGAAAATGCTCTGCTTCAGTATGTCACAGCACATGTTGGCATTCATGGTTCCCTCAATGAACTGTAGCTCCCCAGTGCCGGCAGCACTCATGCAGCCCCAGACCATGACACTCCCACCACCATGCTTGACTGTAGGCAAGACACACTTGTCTTTGTACTCCTCACCTGGTTACCGCCACACACGCTTGACACCATCTGAACCAAATAAGTTTATCTTGGTCTCATCAGACCACAGGACATGGTTCCAGTAATCCATGTCCTTAGTCTGCTTGTCTTCAGCAAACTGTTTGCGGGCTTTCTTGTGCATCATCTTTAGAAGAGGCTTCCTTCTGGGATGACGGCCATGCAGACCAATTTGATGCAGGCTGCGGCGTATGGTCTGAGCACTGACAGGCTGACCCCCCACCCCTTCAACCTCTGCAGCAATGCTGGCAGCACTCATACGTCTATTCTGCAAAGCCAACCTCTGGATATGATGCTGAGCACGTGCACTCAACTTCTTTGGTCGACCATGGCGAGGCCTGTTCTGAGTGGAACCTGTCCTGTTAAACCGCTGTATGGTCTTGGCCACCGTGCTGCAGCTCAGTTTCAGGGTGTTGGCAATCTTCTTATAGCCTAGGCCATCTTTATGTAGAGCAACAATTCTTTTTTTTTTTTAGATCCTCAGAGAGTTCTTTGCCATGAGGTGCCATGTTGAACTTCCAGTGACCAGTATGAGAGAGTGTGAGAGCGATAACACCAAACTTAACACACCTGCTCCCCATTCACACCTGAGACCTTGTAACACTAACGAGTCACATGACACCGGGGAGGGAAAATGGCTAATTGGGCCCAATTTGGACATTTCACTTAGGGGTGTACTCACTTTTGTTGCCAGCGGTTTAGACATTAATGGCTGTGTGTTGAGTTATTTTGAGGGGACAGCAAATTTACACTGTTATACAAGCTGTACACTCACTACTTTACATTGTAGCAAAGTGTCATTTCTTCAGTGTTGTCCCACGAAAAGATATAATAAAATATTTACAAAAATGTGAGGGGTGTACTCACTTTTGTGAGATACTGTAAATAGAAATGAGTATGAACTTCACAATATACAGAACGTTCACTTAAAATCAAAAGACACAAAACTGTTTGGGAAATGGCATTTATCATGGAGTTATAAGCGTTATATTCAAACATGCAACATTAACACTAAAAACAATGATTTAAAGGAAAATAATGGATAATCCGATTCAGACATTAAGTGGAAAAATGAATGCATCTTTTTTTTTATAATAACAGGTTTTTGTTTTTACAGCGTGTGATGAAGGTCACTAAACATCATGTATATAATAATAATATTATCCAATAATAATAATAATAATAATGAAACAATCAAGTTTGGCATTGAAACTAAAATTAGACCAACATTAAAGCCACTGATTAAAATACTAGAGTTTATTTCCACTGAGTTTATTTACACTTTCCATCAAATGTACACAAAAAGAAATGACTAATTATCAATCCAGCATTGAAGTGTGGACTCTGATTGGTCAGAAGGTGTTGATTAATTTTCTAAAATGGCAGCTTTGGCTGTAGTGCAGCTGCAGATCACATAGAAAGAGGGAAAAAAAGAAAACTTGCGAGAGAACGACTGAATATATTCCAGGTGTAATTAATGAGTGTTGAGTTCTTCTAGAAAAGTATAAAAGTCGTCCTGTTGTAGGAAAATAATCAACGACAGGGTGGTGTGATGAAGCGGAGGTACTGTTAACACTCTGAAGTCGATTATTTTCCAATAACAGCAAGTGTTCCGTTCCTTTTAAAGCACAACGATTTGCCAGTAATTACAATTTCTGTTAATTAATTAATTAAAGAACGACACGTCGTACTTTTTTTTTTATCCGTTTATAGTTGCAGACAATGTTGTGGAAGCAAGTTATCACTTATGTTAAAGCAGCTATAAACAGTCAGTCCCTCACCAACCTGTTTTCTTCGAAGTTAATAAGACAAAAATAAAACGCAGTCGCTGGAATAATGTAAAAAAGTTGCAGCTTTACTTCTGACACCGGAGACTCCTCCCATAAATGTCAAATAAACATCTCTTTACCTTAAGGGGACGTCACCATCCGTACGCGTCTCTGTGAACGAGCGGTCGCTATGGAAACGATAGCGCATCAATATAAGCGAGCGCATTAATATGAGCCTGCACTGTCGTCAGAGCTGCCGTTAAGGAAAACTAATCAACGCTTGGTTCTTCTGACCAATCAGGACGCAGAATTCAGCATTCACTGTGCTATCCGTTCGAATCCTTTTAGCGGAAAGAACGAGCAAACAAATCCAACGGAAATCTCGCACAGGACAAAGCAACTTAGAACCCATGTCTAAGTGGAAATACATCCATCGCACACCTTTGATATATCACGTATTGCATGTAAAAAAGCGTCTCGGTGTTCTTAAAGTATGGCACGATCGCATCAGAAAACGTGAATTCTTCAGCCGTGGAAACGTGCATATTTATCGTTGTGTAGAGCATTTGCAGTCGTGCCGTCTGTATGGTTTTCTTTTTGTTGTTGTTGTTGCTTTTTGTTTTTTTTGTTTTTTTACAGCAACTCATATCTCACATTTAGAAGCAAATGTACTCGGGTTTCTGCCAAGTCCATATGACAGAAGTAAACAGAAGACACGACAAACATCTCCACTGACTTTTAGATCTCTGTATGTCACGCAGACAAATATGAGTTTCAAAGTGTGTTCATTTATTTATTCTTTTTTTGTGTGTGCGTGTGTGTGTGTGTGTGTGTGTGTGTGTGTGTGAGAGAGAGAGAGTATTGGTGTATCGAGCTGAGAATTTCAGAGCTCAGTACAGACTAAACACAGACACTGGAACAACCCGAGTCTTTAAGTAATAAAGTGGTTTCATGTTGAGTACTGTAAATATTTCATTTCTTACCAACAGCTAAGTGTGTGTGTGTGTTTGTGTGTGTGTGTGTCACACTGCGCAGTCGAGTGCGCAGATTTGCACCGTGGGTGTTTGGAAATTGGGCGAAAACGATGTCATGTTAATGATTTAAAGTAGGTAATAGGATGTGATGCGGTGCCGAGCTGACGGCTGAGCTGACTCGGAGATGCTCCTGTAATGTATTCATGAAGACGAGGGATTAGAGAGAGAGTTCGGCGTCTCACACACACACACACACACACACACACACACACACACACACACACACACACACACACACACACCGAAGCGCTGTTAAATTCCAGATTCTGACTGGTCGGAAGGTGTTGCGCACCTTGCAAATTTATATCAATGCACACGCTCGCTCTTATACGTTATCGTTTCTATAGCAACAGAGATACGTTGCACCTTGACTCCCCGCTGATCATAAACGGATTGAAAAACATTTGTGTGATCGTTGATACGGTAAGGAGACCCTAAGTAACATTTACATGGAAGGAGTCTCCAGTGTCAGCTGTAACGTTACATTTTCCGACAGAGGTGTTTACGCTTTTTGTTGTTGTTGTTGTTGTTGTTGTTTATCAGTTACTATGTTTTGTTTAAGGTTTTTTTTTTTCTGTAATAACGTCAAAAGAGAGGCTCACGAGGGAACGACTTTCTACAGCTGCTATAAAGACATTTCACAACGTTAAAATGTAGCTATAAACAGATATAAAAAACAAGTCATTCTTTAATTATTAAAAAATCTCATTCCAATCGTTGAAAAAATTGCTGTGATTATACGTGTAAGAGGAAAAACACACTTCAGGACACGCTGTTATAGGAAAATAATCAGCTTCAAGGTGTTAACGGTACCACCGCTTCATCACACCACCCTGTCGTTGATTATTTTCCTACGACCGCGTGACTGTTTTCTTCCTTACGTAGGATCTAAATGCTCGAGCTAAGCGGGAGATTTCCCTTCACTCAAATGTTATTAAATTCACTCACAAAAATCCAGATTACAGAGCTGTATTGTCCTCAGAGATCAGAAGAACAGTGGCTTATTTGGTGTATTATTTTAATTTTTTTTTAAAAGAACAATGAATACAAGTGTTAGTTGCTTTATTAACGTTACTGATGGTGTATTAACGCTGATGTTCATGTTATTAATGTGTAAAGCGTTAATCTGTAGGCGAAATACCCAACAGAAACAGACGACTACGTGAGTTTATAGAGTTTTTGTAAAACCGTAACACAGAAATACAGTTTTCATTCCATCACCCAGAATCCAAGGGGGACACAAACTTTTGCACTGGGGCCGAAGCCAGGAGTGGATCGTAGACGAGCGTGGAGAGAGACAGGCGTGGAGCGGAGTGAGACAGAAACGCCCGGGGCCGATCTGCAGTCAGTCAGTCCTGACATGTATTTCCTCTTCCTGACGAAACATTACGCATGCAGCGGCCATTAAACATTCAGAGACGTCAACAGCAGCAGCTGCTCGCCTCGACTCGCCTCGACTCGCCTCTCCTCTCCTCGCCTCGCCTCGGCTCTTCTGCCTTTTTTCCCCACTTTCTACATCTTCACAAAGTCCCTGCAGGAACGCTCCACATGAAATACTCATGAGCAACAAGAACAAAACACAGTCAGCTATAGAAATATTGGCACCCTGTTAAAAAAACTGAGCAAAAACAGATAATAAATCTAAACAACAAACAAACTTCTTTTTTTTTAACATAATAGAAATATTGTCTTCTTTCAAAAAAGGGGGGGAATTATTGACACACCCCCCCCCCCAAGTAAAGTATAATAATTGGTGAGTATGTATTTGTTTGTTTGTCTGTTTGTTTGTTTACATATTAGTAATTCTCTTTTCTCTCAAAAACGTCAAACTTATTAATTTGTTTGTTTGTTTGTTTGTTTGTTTTTGTTTGTTTGTTACACAACAGTAATTCTCTCTTTTCTCCAAAAGGTGAAATAAATATTGACAACCCTGAAGTAAAGTATAATAACCTGAGTATTTATTTGTTTGTTTGTTTGTCTGTTTGTTTACATAATAGTAATTGTCTTTTCTCTCAAAAACGTCAAACTTATTGATTTGTTTGTTTGTTTGTTTGTTTGTTACAACAGTAATTCTCTCTTCTCTCAAAAAAGTTAAACAAATATTGATGCCTAAAACATAATAATTCATGTGTATTTATTTGTTTGTTTGTTTGTTTACATAATAATAACTATTTTTTCTCTCAAAATCATATAAAACTTATTGATTGGTTGGTTTGTTGGTTTGTTTGTTTGTTTGTCTGTTTGTTTGTTTGTTACAACAGTCTCTCTCCTCTCAAAAAAGTTAAACAAATATTAACACCTATAAAGTAAATCATAATAATTCATGAGTATTTATTTGTTTGTTTGTTTGTTTGTTTTTGTTTACATAATAGTGATTCTCTTTTCTCTCAAAAAAGTCAAAAATATTGATTTGTTTATTTGTTTGTTTGTTCTTTAGGGTCTCATTCAACCCCCTTTTTTACGCAATAGTGATCGTTTTTCTCAACGATGTGTCAAAAATATTGACACCCCTATATTAAAGCCCAATAATTTGTTGATATTTGTTTGTTTGTTTGTTTGTTTGTTTATCCTTTAGGGAGTCAATTGCACTTTTTTTTTTACATAACAGTAATTCACTCTTCTTTCAAATATGTGTCAAAATGATTGACACCCCAATGAAAAGCATGTTTGTTTTGTTTGTTTGTTTGTTTTGTTTGTTTATTTGTTTGTTTGTTTGTTTGTTTTATAGGGTGTCATTCAAACTTATTTTTACACAATAAATCTAGTTTTTTTTTTCTCAAAAACGTGTCAAAATGATTTCATTTTGGCATAATATGTATCAAAGCATAATAATTAGTTGATATTTCTTTATTTGTTTGTTTATTTATTCTTTAAGTTGTCATTAAATGTATTTTTTATACACAATAGTAGTTCTCTTTTCTTTCAAAAACATGTTAAAAAAAATTATTGACACCCCTAAATTAAACAATAACAATTTGTTATTTGTTCATTTATATATTTTCATTAGTTAGTTAGTTTCTTTCATTACATAATAGTACTTCTCTCATCTCACAAAAACATATGCACATTTATTTTTGTTTGTTTGTTTGTTTGTTCATTGTGGTTTCGTTCAAACTTCTTTTTTACATTAACTTTACATACTTTTACAGTAAACACAAGTCAGTTAATGGACATAAGGAAAATAAATAAGCAAGTAAAAATATCATTAATGTCACGTCATCACCGGCTTCCGCCTTGAACTCCACTTCCCAGAATTCAACGCTACAGCGGCGCTCTCGTGAAACCAACTCTATTTCCCATCAGCATCACGGACTACAAACCAAGTCACATGATTCAATCATGTGTTCAAGTTCACTTCTAATTGCACACCTGTTCACAATCACACTCACACTCAGCCTTTAAATAACCCCGACTTTCATACGCTCTTCACAGAAGAGTCACACTCCTAATCAGGGCTAGTGATGATGCCAAGCCTTTTGATTTTGTGTGTGTGTGTGTGTGTGTGTGTGTGTGTGTGTGTGTGTGTGTGTGTGTGTGTGTGTGTGTGTGTGTGTGTTTTTTTCCGCTTTTAGACTCTGTTTTGGTCTGATACTTTGCTTTTTTTCCTCTACATAACTGTAGTTGCCTGATTTTTAATTAAACTTGCACTTTAATTAAACTTGCACAAAAATTTCATACAGCGAACGTCCCATCGAGGACATCGAGGACATCGAGGACGACGGTTTTGGAATTACACAGTTCCTTAAAGTCATCAGCTTTAAAAATGGACAACTACACATGACTTTCAACATCCTATAACAGTGGCTCTGTCATTACTGGAAGGGATTTCGGGCAGTATTCAGAGTCACAGACACCAAAACATTCAATAATAACTGTATTAAACTGTAAATATTTATGCAGGGACAGTTCCTGGTGTTCAGAACCGGGTTCCCCATGTGCTTAAATGCATTTCCTGGGCTCTTGGTTCAGATTAAGCAAATTCACTGTTGCCAGATTTTTTCATCTGGAGAAGCATCCAAGATGGGGTGTTTTAATATCATCTAGACGGCCATCTTTAAAATTAGACACAATCAGGGATAGAAAATAAGGACTGAAGAAGGAAACGGCATTTTTTTTCCCCTTAAATGTAATATGGTAATATAAAAGGAAAGAGACCATTTAAATAAAGAAAAACTGCTCGATTTATTATTTTTTTTTTTAATACCACCACAAAATACGGCTGACTCCAGAATTATTGGCACCCTTTAAAGAAATAAGCAAAAAAACTGACAAAAGTATGAAAAATATCGTGCAAGCAATTAAAAAAAAAAAGACTTTTTTTTTTTTAAATAAATAAAATTCACACTTTTTTTCACGTAATCTTGTGGAAGAATTATTTGCACCACTGAGAAAAGCTTGTTTGTTGTTGTTGTTGTTGTTTTATTTGCTGGCAAATGTAGTACAGTGTACCATAAATAATCAAGGGACTATTTAAAAAATGAACAATTAAAAAAAATAAAAAGACTACTACAATGATGTATATATAGTCCAATATTTTGCAAATATGTTGCTGCATGATTTTAATCATCACATTTCATCTTTTAGTTTAATTTTAAAAAATGGCTTCCGCACTCATTGTTCGACAGATTAAAGAATAGCACTTGATCCAGCACGTTGTATTATTTTCCTTTCTGATTTTTATATCACGCACCACAACTTAATAAAGCCGTGAGATAATAACTCTAGGTCATGAAACCAAAAGATGTGCGCAGGATGTAGGTGAACTTATCACACTTTTAAATTCGTTAATAACATAACTGAGACGCACGTCTGTTTTAGGCAGACTCATCCCCGTGTGAGTGACTCACACAACACTTCTGAATGGTGCGCTAGTGTTTAGTTATGTCTAAATCCTCACTGTGTGTTACTAATTCAACTCGCACTACGACGTGTTGTTGATTTTGTACAGCCATATTTTCATGGAGGGTGCCAATAATTATGGAGTTCGCATTACCTGGCAACGGTTGCTCGAAGGTCGATGTAAAAAGGCTCTGTGCGGAGTGTTTGCACGTTTATATCGTCTCTGAGTGGTGATCTGAGAGGCCGCCCGTGTTCACCAGGCCCTGATTGCTGCATTTTCCCGCAGCCATTAACACCTGGGTCCTCACATGCAAATATTATGCTAATAGTATGTTAATTGCGAGCCGGTTCTGCTAAGCGAGCCTGCTGTCGGGAGCACTCGTGAAAAAATTGGGCGGGGTCACTCGCAAGCTGTAAACGTAGTCTAAACACAAATAAATAAACCCCTAAGAGCTTACGGGGAGCATCGCTGCATGATAATGCGTCGTTGTGGAGGCCAGGATCCGGCCACGGAGCGCAACAAACAGACGCGTGATTTATAACATGTAGATAAGGCTGACATGCAGCGCGCATGGCGTGCGTCAACGTTTCGGGGTCTAATGAAGGTCTTGGAGTTCTCAGGGTACTCACTGATTCAAAATGGATGCTTCTGCAGAAGGAAAAACACGAAAACAATTATATTTATACTGATATAGAGATTCTGCTGCAGATCTGTTGGTTGGTGCCGGGGGGTTTTTTTGTTTTTCCTGTGACAACTCAGTGGTTGTGTGGCATTCAGTTAGATCCTAAAAACAAAAGCTTCTCAATCCAGAGTGGAAGTAGTGGAGGAAGTTGGAGCAAACGCTGCACTCAGAGTCCCAGAATGCAATGCAGCTACTTACGGCAAGCCTCGGCTCGGCTAGTTAGTGAGCTACTGTATACGATGACGAATGTTGAGAGCGGTATTAAGCTCACATGACTCACACATACAGCGATTTTATCGCTGAAGTCGCCAGTCGGTGTTCCTACTACTGGTTACTATAGAAACATTTCTCAGGGGGTGGCGCTACTAGCAATCCGCTTTTGACAACAAATCAGTTTTCTTGCTGCTAAAATGAAACATTCTGGAGGGAGAGTGTTTGTATATAAAATTCACCAGTGAAAAAAAAAAAATATATATATATATATATATATATATATATATCTGCGGCGAAAGCACCGGACTGTCTGGGTCCACAAAACAATTCGGACTCTCGGGCAGCATCGGGTCAGGGATCACGTGCGCTCGACTGTCTTCACTCCCATTGGTAGTCGCTGGACCAAGTCGCTCCAAATTTGCATGAAGTTAAACTTTTCACAACTTTGTCGCGTCTCTGGACACGCCCACATCTAGTCGCCGATGCTCGCTGTCGCTCATGTCACTCATGCCAGCAGTCGCCAGCCCTCAGTGAAAATTAATGATCTTCGGTCGCTTTGTCGCCGCAAGTCACTGTACTGTATGTGTGAACGTAGCTTTAACGTGAACGTTGAAGCTTTGCAAGCCGATCTGTTTGAGCATGAAGAGCCGGCCAGATTAGACGACTAAAGCGCCGCTGCATCGCTCTCGTTAGGTTAGGAAGAAGAAGGAGGTTAAATCCCAGTGCAGGTGGTCGAGTAACAGGAAAGTGTTAAAGTGAGAATAGGCAATTTCATTTAAAAAGTGAATCTTGTATGCTGATCAGGAACATGTTAATATGAACATTTAATATTTAAGTCATCCAGGGTGGATTTTTCCTTTAAAAGGTGCAGGTCAGTCACCTGATCCCGGCACGTCCCTGTCATGCAACACACCGAACAACAACCCAAGCACGCTGTTTTTCAGACCCAAAGCCCACTGCTGACCTCTTCAGGATGAGAAACGACGTCCTCGCATGATACAGAAGCTCCTATTCAACCAACGCTGCCTTTTTTTTCCTCTCTCGCCTCTTTCCGTGACAGTACTCCAGAGCGCATTTTTAATTCGCCCCTATCGCCCCTTTAGCTCATCGCTCCAAGATGTCTCTGCTTTTTTTTTTTGCTTTTTTTTTTTTCCGCCCTTGGTGTTTTTGTAGTTTGGCAGTACAGAGAGAAGCCTCCGGCATGTTTAAGGGGCTGAGACGTCATTACTGTGAGCACGGCGACATTACTGCCAGCTGTTTGAGTCTGAATTAGCATTGAGCTTTGTTTAATAACTCGTTCTTCCTTCCACAGCGTGTCGAGCACATGCATGTTAATTTCCGTTAGTCATGAAAAAGAAACACAGACCTAAGCGACATTTCTACACAGCTGCTGAGGTGACACGGTGGTTATTGAGGTCACGAAAACATTCCCGTAATGTCTAAAGATATATATATATATATATATTTGACGTGTTCTGAGAAAAAAAGAACATTATGGAATGTTAGCAAGAACGTTACGCAAAAAAAATCTATATATTTTTCTGAACAGCCAGAAAAACACATTTTTGAGCATTACAATGTTCTGCTAATCTAAACTGTTTGAACATTGGACCAAAGGTTCGGTCTAACTCAATTCACCGACTTAAGTTTCTCGAGATTTATTTCACTGACACAAAATACACGAAGTAATCCGAGTCTCTGAGTTGTTCTGATCTCCAGCTGTCCAGTTTGGGTGAGCCCGTATCCACTGTAGCCTCATGTTCCTGTTCATGGCTGACAGGAGTGGAACCCGATGTGGTCTTCTGCTCTCGTAGCCCATGTCGAGATGCTTTTCTGCTCACCACACTTGTAAAGAGCGATTAGTCGAGTTACCGTAGCCTTCCTGTCAGCTCGAACCAGTCTGTCGTCAACAACGCACGCAGAACTGGATGTTTTTTTGTTTTTCGCACCATTCCGTATAAACTCTAAAGACTGTTGTGTGAGGAAAATCGCGGGAGAGCAGCGGTTGCTGAAATACCCGAACCATTCCACGGTCACCGAGATCTTTCACCCCCATCCTGAAGTCTGATCCGAACATTACCATTACCCGAAACTTTTGGCCCGCATGATTTTATGCATTTGAATAAATGAGCAGGTGTAGAAGTGTTCCTAATAAAGTGGACGGAAAAAAGGAACGTCATCCGAGCGGTACTTTTATATCTGTTCATTAACACTGATCTTGCATTAGCATTCCACTCTGTCGCTCCGAACCCTGATAACTTTATCCCAGATGAAATGCCAAAAGCTCTATCATCTCTCTCTCTCTCTCTCTCTCTCTCTCTCTCTCTCTCTCACTTCTCCCACACATGCCTCTGTCAGGCAGATTAATATTTCATATTGCTTAAAAGTTGGTACATCTGGTGCGGGGAATAATTCCATGTCGGCTAAAGTGTGTGTGTTCTTATGTTCGCGCTAATGTCACATGTATAAAGGGTGCATTAGTGGCCTTTGGCACAGAGGGCGGGAGATCACCGGCGCGCAGCGTCGCTGTGTAAAAGCGGTTTGATTTACAGCAGCGTCTCGGGATTACGTCGCTCAGAGAGCACACATGCGTTTGATTTGTTGAGGATTTCGAGGCCAGGATAAAGCCGGGGATTGTGGGATTGTTAAATGATGTGTGTTGTCTGTTATGGGCTTGAGGACAGATGTGGAGCTGATGTGAACCGCTGCGTCCACGTGGCCCTGCGGTTGTGCTCTTTTACAGGGAATAAGGGACTCCATTACTAACCGCAAGTCTGTAAAATTCAGTCCCACTGTCTGACCAAGGGAATATAAACAGAGCACTAACCGCCATTTTGTTTCTGATGAATCGTTATAATACGTAGATAACACGGTGCAAATCTTCCGAATTGCTTTTTTTATTCTTTCCTTTTTTTACTTTTTAATCACACAAAGACGTCGGCCAGAACTTTCCAAATGCTACTTTTGAGATAACAACTAGAATAATCTCTCCGATACTGGCTCTTATTAAATATAGTCCGCTACCAAGAACTGTTTTTCTTTATCAAACAATAATGTATCGATCCTTCCTCCCAAAAATTTTCACTCTTACTACCTCAACCTCAAAAGCAGGCAGGATATATGTGTTTGTAAGATATACACTGATACAGACATAACATTAAAACCACCTGCCTAATATTGTGTAGGTGCCCCTTGTGCCGCCAAAGCAGCTCTGACCCGTCGAGGCATGGACTCCGCAAGACCTCTGAAGGTGTGCTGTGGTATCTGGCACCAAGACGTTAACAGCAGATCCTTTAAGTCCTGTAAGTTGGATCGGACTTGTTTGTGCAGCACATCCCACAGATGTCGGGATTGAGATCTGGTGAATTTGGAGGCCGAGTCGACACCCTGAGCTCTTTGTCATGTTCCTCAAACCATTTCTGCAGTGTGTCAGGGCGCATTATCCTGCTGAAAGAGGCCACTGCCATTAGGGAATACTGTAGCCATGAAGGTGTGTTCTTGGTCTGCAACAATGTTTAGGTAGGTGGGACGTGTCAAAGTAACATCCACATGAAAGCCAGGACCCAAGGTTTCCCAGCAGAACATCGCCCAGAGCATCACACTGCCTCCGCCAGCTTGCCTTCTTCCCATAGTGCATCCTGGTGCCATCTCTTCCCCAGGTAAGCGACACACACGCACCCGGTCGTCCACATGATGTAAAAGAAAACATGATTCATCAGACCAGGCCACCTTCTTCCATTGCTCCATGGTCCAGTTCTGATGCTCATGTGCCCATTTTAGGTGCTTTCTGTAGTGGACAGGGATTAGCTACAGTAGCTCTTCTGAGGGATCGGACCAGACGGGCTAGCCTTCGCTCCACTCGTGCATAGTGAGCCTTGGGCGCCCATGACCCTGTCTCCAGTTCACCGGTTGTCCTTCCTTGGACCACTTTTGGTAGGTACTAACCACTGCATACCGGGAACCTGCAGTTTTGGAGATGCTCTGACCCAGTCGTCCAGCCATCACAATTTGGTCCTTGTCGAAGTCACTCAGATTTTAACGCTTACCCATTTTTCCCGCTTCCAACACATCAACTTTGAGAACTGACGGTTCACTTGCTGCCTGATAGATCCCACCCCTTGACAGGTTCCTCTGTAATGAGATAATCAATGTTATTCACTTCACCTGTCAGTGGTTTTAATGTTATGGCTGTATGTTTTTCAGAAGAACCAGAACAGGCCTCAATTTTTTTTTTTTTTTTTTTTAAATGGGTAAAAGTTTATTTTTGTGAAACATAATGGTTAGAGAGTGAGCGCAAGATGGAAAGAGAAACAGGGTGACTGATGCATCAATAAAGCACTGAACGTTTTACTGGTGTTTTGTGCTCGTGCGCCTCTCACTCAGGCTTTCGTCTTCCACGCTGCGATGGCCGACAGGGTCACTGACAGCTCACGCTCGTGCGGAGGCAGAGAACGTTCCTGCTCGTTCCACCAGCTTTATGGATTATACTGTTCTTAATAAAAAATAAAAAAAATTTTTTAAAAAACTCTTTGATGCCAAAAAGTTTAAAGCCTCATCTTTCAACAGAGAAACGTTTCCTTTTCAGGCATTTTGCAAGAGAATGGGCTGGGAGTCAGAGTTCATGTGAGATAAATGAGAGAAATGTTTGGATGGAGTGTGTGACCGATGGTAAAAGATCACGGGCCAAATGAAATGAACTTAAGTAACTCGGAGTGGATTAGCAGTGCTGTCTCTTGTCATGTTATCTACGATGACATTTTGCTTTCTCCTGTTTTCTCCGTCTCGGAAAATGCGCACAAGCATGTAATCTTGGTTGACAAAAGGTTTTTTTGTTTCGTATGACTGAAAGAACGTATAAGCTTCATTTCCGAATGTTTAACGATAAACAGCGTCACGCGAGAAATATTCAGAGACGTTTCTCAGGCTGTCATTATCAAAGAAAGTTGTTTTTTTTTTTTTTTTTTTTTTTTAAATGTCGACAAATTATTCATTCTTCCACTGACAAATGTATTTTCCCTTCCTCACCCTCCCTCTCTCTCTGTCTCTCTCTCTCTCACACACACACACACACCCCTGTTTTGAGTGGAGAAATACATTAAAATGCTCCAGGCAAGCATAATTGGTGTGTTTGAAATATTGCAAATAACAGTAATTATCATTAAATGACTTGTTCCATGAAAACAGGCGATGTGTCATTTTCTATTTGGATTGCCGCGGTCAGATGTTTGCAGAAACTTTCTTCCACTCGCTGTCTTTTTTTTTTTTTTGTCTCCACCCGTCCATTAGAGCATCTCTGTTTTGGAGTTGATTTTTTGCAGAATTGAACCCGCATGCCGAGATGTGAAACGGCGAACATCGTTTAGTCATTTTTAGCTTGTTAAAAAAGAAAGCAGGGGCAGTCGGAGTCTGTGGCCTTTTTGTTAATGATGATGCATGCGTCGTTTCCTTTTTTGTTATTTTGCCCTCTGAGGTTCCCTGATATCAGCAAGCATTTACAATCTAATTACTGTCTGCACTCCACTCTACTTGTCTCCGTCCCTCCCACCTGTAGATTCTTAGATGAAAAACACACAGAGGGGAAAAGAGAAAGAAAGGACGACAGAAAGAAATCCCACAGAAGGTAAATACGTGTTGACAGTCGGAGTCCCCCAGAGATCATACGGAGTTCCGGTACCCCTGAAAGTGATCCAGGCGCCTCAGGGCTCTGATCTGAGACCAAGAGCCGTCAAACTCGAAACAGCTTTTGCAAAGAATATCTTGAATGAAAAGTAACACCTACACCATAGGTGACAAACTCACTTTCTGTCTGGCTATTTTTGTAAGCCCTTAAAGGGCTGTAAACATTAAAGCTATTATATTTCTTTAACTTATTCGTATTATAAGTACAGTAGTATGGTAGCTCTGAAAAAGACAACACTATAGTAGAGAGGACCGCTCAGGATAAGGCACCTCTTTAGAAGGCAGCTCTGCAGAAGATAGCCCTTGAGATTGTACTACTAAAAAAGGAGATGTTAGATCTGGATAAGGCAGTCCTGAGTTCAGTGAAGAAGGAGGGGTAAAACAGGCATAGCTGAGGACATAGGGAGTCCTGGAGAAAATAAGCCTTAAGAAGGCAGCTGTAGGCAGTCCTGAAGTATGCAGCCCTGGAGAAGGCAGTTGTCACGAAGTCAGTTTGGGAAAGGCAGCTCTGAAGAAAGGCAGCTATGGAGAGGGCAGCTCCATAGAAATGCAGTTCTGAAGCAAGTAGTACTACAGAAAGCAGGGGTGTAGAAGGCAGCCAAGGAAGGTAACCATTTGGAAAATAGCCCTGGAATAGAAAAGGCCATTCTTGATAAGGCAGCCCTTATCAAGGAGAAGGCCTGAGAGAACTCTAGAGAAAGCAGCCCAATAGACGGCAGCTCTAGACAAGGCAGCCCAGGAGAAGGCAGCGGTAGAGAAGGAAGCCCAGGAGAAGGCAGCTCTTGAGTAGACAGCCCAGGAGAAGGCAGCTGTAGACAAGGCAGCCCAGGAGAAGGCAGTGGTAGAGAAGGAAGCCCAGGAGAAGGCAGTTCTAAAGAAGAAAACCAAGGAGAAGTCAGTTCTAGGCAAGGCAGCCCAGGAGAAGGCAGCTCTAGAAAAGAAAGCTAAGGTGAAGGAGGCTATAGAGAAGAAAACCCAGCAGAAAGCAGTTCTAGACAAAGAAGCCCAAGAGAAGGATTCCTTGAGGATTCCAGAGATGGCATATGTGTAGAAGGCAGCATTGGAGAAGGCAGCCCAAGATAAGGTAGTTAAGTCTGCACTTATATAGCACCTTTTAACCTTTGTGGTTCTACAAAGAGCTTTACGCTGTTGCCATGAAAATAAGTCTGGAGAATGCAGGCCTTGAGTAGGCAATTCAGAAAAAGGCAGCTCTGGAGAAGACATGCATGTAATATGTAGCTTGAGAAAAGACAGCCAATGATAAGGTAGCTGTAAGGAGGTTAGACCTGGAGAAGGCATGTGAAGAGAATGCAACTCTGGATTAGGCAGCCTTAGATAAAGCCCTGATAAAGCAGCCCTGGGTAAGGTAGCTCTGGAGAAGGCAGCTCTGGGGAAGGCAGCCCTGTAAAAGGCAGCTCTGGTGAAGGCAGCTCTGGTGAAGGCAGCTCTGGAAAAGGCAAAACCAAAGAAGGTTGTTCTGGAAATGATAGCTTTGGACAAGACAGGCCTGGAAAAGGCAGCCCCAGAGAAAGCAGCTCTGGAAAATTCATAAGTATTCGTGCCGTTTAATAGGACTTCAGGACACATTATGTGTGTGACTGTGATCTCTTGTTACCTGGAACATATTGAGTGTGTGTGAAGCAGAATGTGTAAGTGTGGGCAAATAAGATGACAAGGGTTTGTGTGCTCTTGAGCCTGTGTGCTTTATGTTGTCTCCCTCTTCATTCCGTCTCAAAATCTTGCAGCACTGACATTCGCGTCGCGAAGGTTGTCAAGGGATTAATCTCATATCATGCTGTGGTGGAGAAAAAAAGTACCTCGTCCAAGAATTAAACACAATTTACCCATCACGCTCCTTCTTTCAGGACTAGAGACAACCATAAATAATATCTCTGCGGTCCAGATTCGCTAATTTACAAGCTTAGCATTTCCAAATGTTATTAGACGAGCCGAGGAGGTTTACGAAGCTGCTTCCGGCAGTGATCTGTTATCCAGCCCTTCAGTGTGTAAGTGTGTGTGAGAGAGATGGCGTTAAAGAGACATACCTGACGCCCACTCCCATCAGCCCCTAACCTCAGGGGCATGCATACTTCACTTGGCACTGGCTTCTCACTCATTCTCCTCCGTCTTCCTACAGAGACTTCCTATCCCTCTTTCCCTTTTTCTCTGTCACGCTCTCACTCTCTCTCTATGCCAATTCCAACCTGTACTGTTTTGCATTACAAAATCTACATGCTACACTCTTCCCATCCAAAAGTAAATTAAGACTGTCAACAGAAAAACTATTCCCAGAACATTTTGTAAAGAGTGCCGGCATATTTTACCACCACCACCCCCCCGCCCCACCTGATCTGAGTGACCTGATAAAGAATTAATATCAGCTTCTTTTCCTTTGGCACCAACAAGGGGAACCTTTTGTGATGGAATAAATGGAATAAATAAAAAGAAGCTTTTTTCCCTCTTGTGTTCTTTTTTTTTCTCTCTGGCTTACTCAATTATACTCAAATGTAGAAATATTATATATATATATATATATATATATATATATATATATATATATATATATATATATATATATATATATATATATATATATATATATATATATATATATATATGCATATATACAAATGCTTATATACAAAATTCTGACATCAGACATCATTCTTGTTTACTTATCACTGGGTTGCCAGAATATTTGCATTATTTTATTAGTTCAACCCAAAATAGTGAATTCAATTCAATTCGATTCTATTTGTGTGACCCGTTTAACAATGGACAATGTCACAAAGCAGCTTTACAGAAATATATCAATTTCCGCATACAAATTTACCATAAATTTATTAATTCAAAGCTCAGTACTACAGCCTAGAACCCACACATGGCTACGTCATGGCTAGATTAATGTTTATGCACGATTAACTATCGGCGCACGATATTTAAAAATGCAGTGCAAAAAAATCCAATGTGCTGGATCAAGTGCTATTTTATAAGCTTGCTAAATAATAATAACAGTAAGTGCGGAAGCCATTTTGTTAAATGAAACCACACTGACAGTGATTAATGTGATCATTACAACTGGTCATGCAGCAATATATTAGCAATATTCTAGATTCCTGTTAGATTTATTTCAATGCTCGCCATGTTCTCATTCATTCATCATCATATTCTTCTTCAGTCTGCATTTTCTATCCCTGATTTTTTTTTTTTGTGTGTGTGTAGGGGTGGGATTAAGGGTAAGTGTTTTTGTTTAAAGGCTGCTGGAAAAAACAGACTCGGACACTTCTACTCAAGAAAAATCTGCCAACTACACGCAGTGGATTTTATTAAAACTGAGCGTCAGAAACCCGACTCTGAATACGCGTAACTTTCCCAGCGTAAATAATGAATACGGCCCAAGAATGATTTAAACCCTACGCCATGTGTAAATGTTTTAATTAGTGACATTTCTTATGACACTATACAGATCCAGAATAATAGTAAAACAAATAAATAAATAAAATAAATAAAATGAACATCGCTGTAATTTGATTATCAAATTAGGCCTCGCACATGTCACATCTCTCATCCTATCTATTAAGTTATATTACAGTCTGAGGGAATCTGCGTCAGCCCTCGTGTGTGTGCGTACACTTGCGTAGTGTCGTGATGTCGTCACGTCATCACGCGCACGTGTTTATCAGGCTGAAACAGAAGACCAGAGCCGAGCTTAACATCACCTGAGGCTGAGGCTCGCTCTGAAGCCAGGCTTAGTGTCTCGCTGAAGCTCAGTGGGGGTTTCCTCATCACCTCATCTGTCAGCTCCTAATATGATGGAGGTACAACGGAGTCTCACACACACACACACACACACACGCACACTTTAATACACCCGAGTCGAAGCCAAACAGGCTCACGACTGAAAACTGGTACTTTTCTGGAACGGTTTAGACAGCTTTATTATGCAGAGAGTCGTTTGTGTTTAGCCCCGCCCCTTAGAGCTTAGTGGTTACTTTTCGTACAACTGTTTATACCTAAGCGCTATTGAATTCTGGATTCTGATTGGTCAGGAGGTGTTGATTCATTTTCTATAACAGCAGTAATATCTCCGACAGTAGTGCAGCTGCAAATCACACATTTCTATAGTAGCATAAAAAAAAACATTTTTTTTAAAGGGATGTGTGTAATCGCTGAAGTTTTCTTAATCGCTGAATGTCTATAATAAAAATAAATAGAGACATTTATTTAACATTCATGGAAGGAGTCTCCAGCGTCAGAGGTAATGCTGTAACTTCTTCAGGACAGACGACGTTTACACGTTCCGGTTTCTCAGTGACATGACAAGCTGCGTTTTTTTTTTTTGTTTGTTTGTTTTAAATTATTATTATAAAATTATTATTAACTTCAAGCAAGAGAAAAAAGAGACACTGGTGAGGGAACTTTAACGTGATACAGGAACTTTCTTCACTAATTAATATCTCATGTAACTATAAATAGGTTTTTTTTTTAAGTACAACATGTAGTGTAGTTCTTTAAAAAATAATAATAATAATTCTTGGCAAATTGCTGTGGTAAAAGAGGAATTAAACACTCCAGGACATGCTGTTTTAGGAAAATAATCCACTTCAGGGTGGTATCAGTAGCTACAACATCACATACAACATTTTCTTCTTTGATCAGTTTTGCTGTGTGGTTTCTTACAGCCACCTTCTGTTTATTCGTCGTCTCAGCCCCATTTCGAACTCTATCAGAGTCTTTCAAAGGCGGTTCATTTTCTGTAATCCGCCTGGTACGGATCAATCCGAGGTTAAGTGCCGTGCGACGGCGTCTAAACGCGGCACAGTTGGGAATATATCCCACGTTTTCTGGTGTCTATTCGCAGATATACAATAAAGGTTCGCCTTCGTCGTCGAGCCGAGATCGAACAGACTTTCAACTTTCACAGCCCGCCCACTTCGCCGAGGTCATCGGCGTGCGCCAACTTTGCAGCACTTTGCAGCACTCCGTCTACTTTTAAGTCATGTTCTGCTTCAAAAGTTTCACTTTCAAATAGACCTGTAGCTTTAGAAGGCCCCGAGAACCAGATCTCAAGATCGTCAAGATCGCCCTTCACGTCTGAAGAGCTGTAAATCGGTGCTCAGTGCAAATCTCCACTTTTAGCTTCTTTATATTTCGGCGGGTTTTTTTTTTTTTTTTTTGCACATCAGCTATATCACAAGCAGGTGACAGGTGAGAAGGATCGTGTGTGTCACGCAAACACACACACACACACACACACACACACACGGAGACACACAAAACGTGTGGATCGGTGTGTGTCTGGTGCCCACGCAGGCCTCGTTTCTCCCCTCGCCAAGTCGCAGGGTGCCGGCGGGGCTCGGAGCAAAGCGGCGGCGCGGTATCAATATCACGCCGCCGACGCCTGCCTGCTCTCGCTGGCACAGCATGGCCCGCCAAGCTCACACACACACACACACACACACACACAGACACACTTCTATCACCTTCAGCTCAGAGTGCTCACCATCTGCAGCACTGCTAACGCAACCGCAACGCCTGGCTGCTGCCAAAGCACAAGCCCCCGCACAGCCTCCGCCACACACACACACACACACACACACACACACACACACACACACACACACACACATATATATATACATAAACCACAAACACACCTCGATTAAGCTTTATCTATTGCTAGACCCTCAGCTGGTAATGAGACAGGGGTTTAACCCCCAATCAGAGCGCATTCCTGCGTCCTCTCGCTTCTGATTAGCTTCATGTTTTTTTTCGCAGGAAACCGGCAGTAAGCCGCAGATCTCATCAGAGCATCTCACAGTAATTAGGAGGCTCTAGGTGATCTCTCTCTCTCTCTCTCTCTCTCTCTCTCTCGGGGGGAGAAGTCGTCAGGGCATGGTAATATTACACGCCGAATTACACAGCGGTGGAACCCTGAACTAATTTGGACATCGTAATTCACTTACGCTCGGTTTGTCGCTTCGACGTTCTGCACCGGAGATGAATTAACGGCGGTCAATTTCACCGGTTCCGTACACGGTTCCGTACGCGAACGCTCACAGGCACTCGTACCCGAACTCTTTGAGGAGCCGACGCAGTTTAATGACTTATAATTAGATTCATAAAACGGGCTAAACTTGCTGAAAAAAAAAAAAAAGAAAGAAAAAGAAAAGGAAACGAAAGGACGAGAAAAAAAAATAAAAATACGCTGACGACGAGCAGGCTTGACATTTGGCCTTGCGTAATTAGGAATGTGCCAGCTTTCCCTTCCCACTAAATCTCAGCACTAAATCATTATTCTCCACGGTGTTGACTTTGTCATGTTCGTTCGCTTAAGCTTGGGCGTTTTTCGTAAATATTGCAGCCAAAATTACATTGCGATTATTTTTTTTTCTCCCCCTTAATTGCCTGCCCTCCAAACACAATCTGCTTTGGCAGTACATAAGATGGTGTGCGAGTTAATAGAGGCAGTGAGTTGGCACGCAAGCTGCGCGTTCTGAAGGGAGAGCAGGGCTAAGAAGGGAAGACGAAGTGTTGAGGAGCTGGAGAGAGCTGATCACACAGGCAAGCTGCGGAGCAGCAGGCAGATGCCACCAGAGCACGAGCTGTCTGTCAGACGAACAGGCAGAACACGGAGAGAAAGAGAGAGAGAGAAAGAGAGAGAGAGAGAGTAAGGGATGGAGAAAGAAACATGCACATGTTCTCTTCTTTTCGGTCTCTAACTGTAGACGGATGCACAATGAATTATTAACTTGTATAGCGTACGAGTGCCGGATCAGACGGTCCTCTACATCAGACTTTTCTCAAACTGTAAAATGAATTCCTCGTGCGCTGTCAACCTCCTCGACCATCTCAAGGCTCATTATTTAAATCTGTACAGTAATGTTTCTTTGCCGCCTCACAGCTCCAGGGTTTCCTGTCTGAGTTCCTGCGCGTACTCTCCGTCAGGGTTTCCTCCTGGTCCTCCGGGTTTCCTCCCACCTCCTAAAACATGCCAGTGTGTGGATTTGCTACTCTAAATAACCCCCAGGTGTGAACGAGCGTGTCAAAGTGCGTGCATGGGTCCCAAAGTGTATTCCCACCTCACACGCAGTGTTCCCGGGATACGCCCCGGATTTCACCGCAGCCCCGATCGCAATAAAGTGCTTACTGAAGATGAGCGAAGGAATGTTTTTGGGTGTTTATTTCCATTACGGAAAATCACATACGTTTCACATGAGATTGTACACATGTGACCTAAAGCTACCTAAAGCTGTGTCTAAGCTAATATACCTAGCAAGCTACTGAAACCCCCAACAGCTTTGGCTAAGTTAGCTACACACCTAACGTCACGTTTCTTTGGCTGCAACTCAACTAAAGGTCGTATCTTGTAACTACGATTAGGAAAAACCTAAGAAAATGTCCCATACTTGGAAAGGTCTCCTCATCTCTTTCGGGAAGTTCAGCGATTGACGTCCAATCAAAATGGCTGCTCACAGGATGAACAATCAAAAAAAAAAAAGATAGTTATACTGTATATACAAGCATTAGCTTTTGATCACTCAACACATTCGTATACAAATCTATAACACTGACTATACAGCTCGTCGTTTCGCTCATCACAGTTAGCCGGCTAACACTGACCGTACTAATCACTAGCCTGTTGCTAGCTTGTTGCTAAGCTACTCGGTATTGTACACTGTTGTTGCTGTTGCTGCAGTTTCAGTCCAAAATGCTGCATGAATGTTTAAAGGTCACTACAGTAGAACAGAACCAGTAATCACTCAGACCTGTAAGTGTAAAAGCGCATTTGAAGTATTTTTTATTAGCTTTACGTGTTCTGACAGAGCAGAAAAACACTTTTACACTTCGCACGTCGAACGTCCCGAGGTGAGAGATGACGAGAGCGCGAGAGCAGAGTTACGCTGAACGCAGCACTAACATCACCTAGCTAGCTAGCTAAGCAGCAGCAGCATTTGGCTAAGCTAGCAAGCCAGCTAATGTTACCTTTCTTTATGTACAGTTTATAGTGGAGGTGGTGTTCACTTCAGCAGAGCTAACGTGGTTAGTTAGTTAACATAATGGTTCAAAAATTCATTCCTCAGATATGCTAGGTCTGCTTTAGCACTTGCTTGGAGATTTTTTTTAATTTTATTTGTATTTTTTTTCTGGAACAAATGAAGTCTTAAATGCCTTAAAAATGAGTAGTACTGGCTAGTTTTGGAGATGTATACAGCCAAAATAAACTTCATGAAATCTGTTATGGTTATTACAAAAAATAATAATAATAATAATTTTTTATTAATAATTATTTTTTTTAAAACAAACATAGAACAGATTAGAAAACAGAACATTTTTGGATTCGCTGTCAGTTGTAGTCATTTTTAAAGGAGTCACTCAAGTCGTTCCTCACTACATGACTTATTTACTCTTACTTGAGTACTTTCCGTGATTACTACTTTTATTTCTACTCAAGTGAATTATTTCTACTGTAGCGCTACTGTTACACAACCCGGTGTGTTTTGCACTCTTTCCACTGCTGGCTATTAAGACGGAATAACAACGTAATATCTTGAAGTAGGAACTTCCTAAGTTGAAACAGTGAGTGGAAATGGCGACTCTTTTCACAACTTTACGACGCTTTACGACTTCGTACGTAAGATAGTAAAAGTCAGGAGGGAAAACACGAAGCCTCGGAAACTTAACGTCTTACAGTAAAAAGCGAACCTCTACTGCTTTAATCACAAAACTGATTTCGTCCTTTCTTTAAAAAAAATAAAAATAATAAATTCCATCTTGCAGTCGCTCTGAGGAAGGAGACATCAGATGGTTGTGTGTGTGTGTGTGTGGGGGGGGGGGGGGGGGGGGGCAGTAGATTTTCCGGGGTGCTCTCCCGCTAAGCCACTCGCTCTAAGCTTTAATCCCCGGGGGAAAATATGACACCCCGTAAATATCAATAACAAATAAAGCATCTGTAATGAGGCATGGCTTTATCTGTGCGATTTGAGCGTAGTTAATCTCCGGGCTGCACTTGACACTCAATTAAAAGTGAAGAATGCGATGCAGCTCCTCACTTCTTCTTCTTCTTCTTCTTCTTCTTCTTCTTCTTCTTCTTCAGCGAGCTTGCCCCGTTTTTCCTCGATCTGTCGTCTCTGCCTCGTAGTGAACTCGTCCGTCTCTTTTTTGGCTAAACGCGTGCAGAAAAAAGAAGACGTCGGGCGACACACGGAGACCTCGGGGGCTTTCTGACTGCCTTGTTTAGCTTGACAGTGATGGGTCTGAGGCTGTTTAAGAGCCTTAAGCTAAGCTAATTCTCCAAGACATCCATGGTCTCCGAGATGAAGCGATGAATCGACGAAGCGGATTCTGGATGGAGGGGAAAAAAAAAACGGAATTTACGCATAAATGGGAATATTGTAGAGGAAGACATTATAAGATCGTGTTAATGATATGCAATACCGTTAAGAAGCCTCGGAAAACGTGAACAGTTGTTGTTGTTGTTGTTGTTGTTGTTGTTTTGTACCTAGGTTTAGTCGATAAAAACTTTAAGCACAGATATGTCAATGATGCTCAGGAACCTGTCTCTGAATGAGCAGATTTCTAATTGGTCGAAAGGTTTATAGTACAACTAACTCTGTCATGCTGATACAGAAAACTAATCAGTGACAGGATGGTGTGATGAAGCAGAGTTAATGTTTCCACGCTAAAAGTTGATTATTTTCCGATAGCGGCATTTCCCGAAGTGTTTTATTCCACTTATACCACAGCAATTTGCTAACGATCACAGTTTTTAAGTAATTAAAGCAGCTTGTCACGTTACCGTAACTCAGAGTTTTATCTCTGACCGTTACAAAGCGCTGACACTGGAGACTCCTTCCATCCGTAAATGATAAAATTTTTAAAAATCTCCTTACTTTTAGAAAAAATTACCGTATCACTGTATCGTTAATAAAACAATAAAGTTTCATCTTATACCAGGGAAATGTCTTAATTATCCATTATAATTTTGCTCATATTAATTAGACCCTTATATTTGTAACACATTTTTTTGGTGTCCTTCACGTTAAGACTGGCGGCTCCCTCGTTGCTTGGACGCACCTTCCTCTCCGAAAATATTTACAGCTTAGCCACTGTGTTGCGGAGAGGCGGAGAAACGGTCCCCAAAACACACATTTCAGTCCATTCAGACCATTTGGCATTGTGTGAAATAAAAATAAGACCCCTGTAGGACTCCACCTGCAGGACTCAGGGTCATTATTCAGGGTCACTTCATTCATTGGCCAGATTGTTCTATAATTTCATTCCTCCGCCCTGTCAAGGGAACAAATTTGCACCAGTTTACCTCCCAACGCTACACAATCTATCTATTTTTTAATTTATCCCACTAGAATGTTGTTTTTTTTTTTCTTTTATTTCTGTCTTAAATCCTCTGTTTCCTCGCCCCCAAAGAGGTGCCTCTGTACGGCGCAGATAAATAGGAATCCCGAACTCCAATGCTTCATTTGTCATGGTAGGAATTTTTCCGAGAGTGGAATCTACAAATAGCTCCTGCAACGTTCATTTGCAATGCCTAAGGCCTGATATCATGTAGGAGGCTTTGGTGATATTTTGCTTCTTGCATATTTTGTTCTGGGCTTCTTTCTTTCTTTCTTTCTTTCTTTCTTTCTTTCTTTCTTTTCCTCGCAAAGCCAAGAAACACACATATTCCAGTGCAAAAAAATAAATTAAAAAAATTTTTAAAAAAGAAACTCCCCTTTTTTTCTCCTGTAGAAGGCTATGCCCATTATTTTGCTATGACATTACAGTTTTTTTTTTTTAATTGAATTGAACACAATTTACTGCTTAAGAAAACTTTTAATTAAACGCCATATGGACAGATTGTGGAGAGAAGTGGCCTCCATGAATTTTCCCTCAGGGAAAATTGTGGCATAATTAAGAATTTGAACTGTAATGACACATGTGGATTTAATGGAAACTTGCTATGCAAATAGGGCTATGTATAACTGCCATTTATCTGATGGCACAAGCGGAGCTCGGAGCGCCGAGCGAGACGCGTCTGGGAAACCTCGCTCCCCCGAGTCCGTCCGTCACATCCTAAGCGGAGAAATAAGAGGAAGAGAGAAAAGTGCGGAGGAGGAAAGCAAAGGGACGGGTCACGTGAGGGGTCACGTGACCTCACCGTGACTAATGTTGCATGCGCGGTGCTTGAGACGTTTGTGTAAACAGCGTACGCCAGTCTCAGACTGTGATTCTGATTTGTGCTCGAGTTGTCTTCACCTCTACTAACTATCTATTAATCAGGATGTAAAAAAAAAAAAAATCCATGTTTCTGAAAGTTGTGCTTGGATCTCAGAGTGCTTTAAAAAAAAAAAAAATTTCTTTTTTTTTCATTTTATCATAGATAAAATGATACTGTATGTAGATGGATGATCAATTAGAGTAATAATTATAGTGGGATGCAATCACTTTTTTTATATATATCTTTCCTTTGGGAAGGCTGTCGAGTGAAACAGAGCCAAAGGTCTTTTATTTCCTGGCACAAAGTCCTTGCTCCCAGATTAGAGCTGTTTTGTGCTTCTGATGAGAAATACATGCCTTAACATCCAGAACTCTACAATATCTACAATACACAATATCTCACTACAATACACTATAATACACAATATCTCACTACAATACACTGTAATACACCATATCTCACTACAATACACTATAATACACAATATCTCACTACAATACACTATAATACACAATATCTCACTACAATACACTATAATACACAATATCTCACTACAATACACTGTAATACACCATATCTCACTACAATACACTATAATACACAATATCTCACTACAATACACTATAACACACAATATCTCACTACAATACACTATAATACACCATATCTCACTACAATACACTATAACACACAATATCTCACTACAATACACTATAATACACCATATCTCACTACAATACACTATAATACACCATATCTCACTACAATACACTATAATACACAATATCTCACTACAATACACTATAATACACAATATCTCACTACAATACACTATAATACACAATATCTCACTACAATACACTATAATACACCATATCTCACTACAATACACTATAATACACAATATCTCACTACAATACACTATAATACACAATATCTCTACAATACACTATAATACACAATATCTCTACAATACACTATAATACACAATATCTCTACAATACGCAATATCTTTACAATACACAATATCTCTACAATACATAATATCTTTACAATACACAATATCTCTACAATATATAATATCTCTACAATACATTATATCTCTACAATACACAATATCTCTACAATACATAATATCTTTACAATACACAATATCTCTACAATACACAATATCTTTACAATACACAATATCTCTACAATACATAATATCTTTAGTATACACAATATCTCTACAATACATAATATCTTTACAATACACAATATCTCTACAATACATAATATCTTTAGTATACACAATATCTCTACAATACACAATATCTCTACAATATATAATATCTTTACAATACACAATATCTTTACAATACACAATATCTCTACAATACATAATATCTTTACAATACACAATATCTCTACAATACATAATATCTTTACAATACACAATATCTCTACAATATATAATATCTCTACAATACACAATATCTTTACAATACACAATATCTCTACAATACATAATATCTCTACAATACACAATATCTTTACAATACATAATATCTCTACAATACACAATATCTCTACAATACACAATATCTCTACAATATCTCTACAGTATGCAATATCTCTACAATACGTGATATCTTTACAATACACAATATCTGTACAACTGTAAAACTGTGTAGCAGCTCTTAAGAATTGGCAATAGACATAATAGCAAAACATAAATAACAATAAAGATAACCACAGTGAGGTGATATTTACACAATAGTGCATAATGAAGGTAATGTAAAGTAAAGTGTCGGGGGCGGGGGCTATTGCATGGTCTATTGCACCTCAGTCTTAGGTAGGGGAGGGAGGGGAGGAGAATTTATGCTTTTGATTGCCTGTGGGAAGAAACTGTTCTTTAATCCGTTGATTTTGGACCTGAATAATCTGTATCTCTTCCCAGAGGGCAGAAGGGAGAACAGGTGATGTCCGGGGTGAGTGCGGTCCACTGCAATGCAACAGGCTTGGTATTTCATAGCGCTAGACTCGTTTATTATTATAAATGTAACTAAATCCGAAATCATTATTCAAAATGAACAGATAGTATGTTCTAAACATACAGAACAAACAAATACAGATACGAATACGAGGACGACTATTCTGGACTTTTTTTTTTTTTGTCAGAGATGTTCACAAGACATCTGGTTGAGACTAGAGATGGTCATTGGGACGCGACAAAAAAGTCGCATGAGCGGGCAGTTACATACGAAGCTTGCGGAACAAGCAAAGACCACATTCATTAACATGTCCAGCATTCGTTCATTCATCCTTAGTAACTGCCTGGTCAGGGTCACAGTGGTTTAAATGCAGGCTACTAGTTTGTTTATATTTTGGGAAAACAAATTTGTTCAAAAATATCGCAGGGAGGTACAAGCAAAAATAATAAGTACGGTATGAGTTATGTACCGGTTTAGGCCACACCCACTTCAGGTTTAAATCCGGATACAAATACAGATACAGATAGGCAGAGTTATTACATTATATTATACTGTATAAATATATATATATATATATATATATATATATATATATATATATATATATATATATATATATATATATATATATATATATATATATAAAACTCCCTGGATTATATAGTAGGTTTTCCTGCACAGTATTGTTATTAAGAGTATAGAAGTGTAGTATTTGATGGGTTTTTGAAGGTAGATACATTTTACATATTAAACTAACATCCCATTTTTGGTTCAGTAGCCTACATCAGGAATAATAAACTTTGTTTTTAATATATAGTGTAAAACATCTAACACTGTATCATACATTACAAGCAGAGAGATGAAATGACAAATGACAAAACCTACACCACTGTCTTGTATTAACAATAATAACAATATATATTTTTAATAAAAAATGAATAAAAACCTGTGTGTGAACGGAGCGGTTAGAGTAGGTCTATTTTCTATAAATACACAAACCATGCGTTTTTTTTTTTTCCCACCTGCACAGGCCGTTCTACATGTTTACTTGAACCTTGCGTGATTACGGATGAAAGAACAGGCTAAAATGTCTGCCACTGTACCGGGTTCGAGTCCACGGCGAGTGCAAGGAGAAGACGGGGACCGAACAGACGCACTGACATGTTAAAAGCCTCCAACACAAAAGGACGAGCCGCGTGAAAGCCCGTCAGGTGTTAGGAGTCAGGACGGCAAGAAACGGATAAACACACACACACACACACACACACACACACAGAGAGAGAGAGAGAGAGTGAGGGGGAAATTAAAAGACAGGAAATGCTGTTTTCAGCACGACACAACTCATATTCACAGAGTGGTCCAGGACTTGAAAACAATTATCATCTTCTTTCCATCACCATCGCTGCGTCCCTCGCTTTTGTCTCGAGGCCCCTTTTGTTTTCCTCAAGGACGTATTAATTACTGCAGACAAGGCCGTTTTTTTTTGTTTTGATTTTTCGTTTTTTTTTTACGTGTCGAATAAAGCGTTGCTTTGTGCTCCGTTAGATCGGCTCTGATGTTTTGATGTGCGTCTGAAAGAAACGGAAACACGACAAGAACATTTGTTCTCCTGCTGCAGGTTCGTTAAACAGCGCGTGTGTATTCGTTTCTGCGTCCACATGTTGTTGTTTTTTGTGTTTTTATTTTATTTATTTTTTTTTACTTTTCAGTCACAATCACGCTGGCATGCAGTTAAACACCTGTCCTTCAAACAAGGCAAAGTAATATTTTCTTTTCTTTTTTTTTTGACAACATGCTGCAAAAAGCATAAAAAGACGAATATATATATATAAAATTTTGTTATGCCTATGTATAGAGAGAGAGAGATTGTTTTTTTAAATGATAGTTAGCGCTTGTCATGGCAACCGGATGTCCAAGGCCGATGGGAATAATTATTTTGAATTAATAGTTATTATTGGTAATGCTACATTTTTACTCTGCAGTCTAAATGGACCTGTGTGTTTGCTTCTGAGGATAAAGATAATAACACACACACACACACACACACACACACACACACACACACACACAGAAGATCTGTGGACAGGCCTCAGACCTACAAGACCTTCAATTTACTTTATTTATTTCTTTATCTAACACGGACAATACACATTAATCGACGTCAGTATCATCAGATTTCACCAAAAGGCTGGTTTTCATCTACTGTCTCTGGGCAGACTGATGTTTTAAATAATAGTTTTTTAAAGCAGCAGTAAAAGGACACGGTTACGCAAACACCAGTCACACTAAAAACACACAGCACAACCCGTAATACAATCCCAACACTAATTTATAAGATCATTACAAACACGATTTACAACTACACATCATGCTGGCTGTCCTGAATTACCAGAAATGATGTTTTTCGTGTTTTTTATTTTTGTTTTTATTTTTAAAACACACTTTTTACATAAAGTTACCACATGATCGCCTCTTGAAGAAGCCTGTTTGTGGGTTTTATATCCTAATTCTTCACACACCACACTGGAGCACCAAGATCATTTAGAAGTTTAATACTAACATTAGATTTGAGAATTGCATTCAATTCTTTTCTTTTTTTTTTTTTTGAATCCATACTTGACTAAAATGTTCCTGCGATGATGATGATGATGATGATGATGATGATGATGATGATGATGATGATGATGATGATGTTGATTTAGGTTTTTATCTAAAAACCTAATTTCATGTTTAAAGCCAATAATCTCCGCGTTCTTATTCGGATATTCATCTCAAAGCGTGTTGTTTCGATAACCGCAGTTATAGGAAAGGTGTCGAGTTATGAGTTACTGGAAAACACAGACGGCTCCTGGAGCCTGGAGTTCTGTGATAATCCTTCAAACCAAACGGAGCTCAGCGTCATCGTGATGAGATTTATCTTCTGCAGTGATGGACTGGAATAGAGATGACCTACAGTCACACACACACACACACACACACACACACACACACACACAAAACAGCATTAAAAAGAAAACATTTAGAGATTATGGAAGTGTATAATAGTAATATCTTACCATGCTTGAATACACACATTCACACACTCTTCTTCCTTCTTCTTCTTCTTCTTCATCTTCTTTTATAATTGTAAATAAAACACAACCTGAAACACAAGTTTATTCAAAGCCAATCTGCGCGGTTGTGATTCTCAGACTGGGTCAGCGTGTTTTATAGAAATACATTCGAACACACCAGAGTCGTGGAAAGGTTTTGCAATTTAAATGTAATACTGTATATCTTGATGTAATGAAATAATTGTACGAAGTAAGCGTACATGTTATTTACAAACTCACCCAGAAATTCACTTCAATTCTGATGCTTTACAGATTTATAAATTAAAAAGTGATGTGAATTTAAAAAGGTTTTTTTTTTTCTTCTTCTGGAAAGGGACCCTTTGGAGCTCGGCTTATTTCTCAGCACAACGTCGACGGAAAAGATGTTTCAGTGTGTCACGAACGCCATGAACGACACACTGCTGCCATCTGTTGGCCAATCTGTGAAGTGACGTGTGAATATTTCGGTGTGAAGTGACGATCGGGTTGAATTCTCTGGACCATAACTATAAACTATACACTGTACATTTACGACACGTCATAACTGAATACGTTCAAAACCGTACGAGGAATAAAAACACTTCAGGATGTGCCGTTATAGGAAAATAATCGACTTTGGGGCTGTAAAAGTAACTCTGCTTCATCTCACTAACCCGTCACTGATTATTTTCCTTTAACAGCGTCACACCGAGTGTTTTATTCCTTACATATCTACCTCCTGTTAGAGTTTCATTAAGTGTCAGTTTAAACGGTTACATTTTCTGTGTTAGTTCTCGTGACAAATATATCAAGCCTAGATTGTTTTTTGGATCTAAATTGTTACCACGGCGTGTCCCGGGGTGTTTTATTCCTCTTATACCACAGCACTTTTGTCAACTAATAATTCTTTAAAATTGATTAAATCATGTGTTTAAAATTGCTGCTTTGTGAAGATGTCGAAAGATATTGTTAACAAAAAAATTGAACTAAAGAATGTCGTACTTTTTATCCATTTATAGTTCCATTTAATGTTGTGAGACATCCAGGAAAAATACGTTATAGCGACCATAAAATTTAATAAGACAAGTAAAAAATGAAAGACTCAGCATGTCATGTTACCGAGAAACCACAAAGCATAAACTCCTCTGTCCTGAAAGTGTCAGAAAAGTTATAGCTTTACCTCTGACTGTTGGACTGGAGACTCCTTTCCATAAATGTTAAATAAACATCTCGTTTCTTTAAGATAACTTCGCCATATCAGCAATCACACACCTGAGAATGAGCTGTTACTATAGAAACGATAACGTGTTAATCGGCCTGTACAGGATTTAATTTTTTTTTTTTTTTTTTTAAACTACTTGAATTGGCGAAATCATGATTGCACGGAATTGTTTTGCACTACACAGTGAAGTTTGTTGGTAAATGAGACCTTTTAGCTGTACTGGATGCGCGTTGTGACACGTCTCGGCCCAAATCTGCGGAAGATCCGCTACTCCGAATATTGCGGAGTTTCCTCGATTTGTCGTTAATTCCTGCGATCGCAAAATCGCAAAATCCTGGAGGAACTGATCCATATAAACCTGTGTTTTGCGGCTGCACGAATGTCAGAGCTGCTGTTATAGAAAATGAATCAACACCTTCTCCTGACCAATCAGGATCCAGAACTCAAGAGCGCTCCTCAGATCTATAGGCTTCAGTGGCCTTCACAGAGCTTCATAGTCAGTCTCAGGATTTCCGCTAATGGATTCAAAGCAGCGACAAATCGGCTTCCAATCGGGCTCCGATGATGAGATTTATTCTGTCTGGGATTTTTTATTTTTTCTAGTTACAGCGGCGTTCTGCCTGACTCGGCACTCTGAGCGGCGGAAAGCCGTAAAGAGCGTCGAGATTAGCACGAGTGTCGAGCAGCGCTCGGATACAAAGCCCGTTTGATCCCGGAGGATTGAAGGATGTAAGACCTTCAAAGCCGACAGGCCCTTTTGTGGAGATAGCACATGTTTTTCCTCAATGTACTTACCCATCACACACACACACACACACACACACACACGGCTCTCCACTGCCTATTGTATTATCCTCTGCCTCGGCAGCTGTCGGTACTACAGAGCTGCCGTTAACTTGAGGGAATATATCTTTTAGCCGATGCGTTAGGAGCAGCTGTTCGCATTGTGCAGGCGTCGCTCATCCGATTCCGATAACTTAACTCTTCCATTTGAGGTCTTCGAATCCCCGGTCATTACGACGCCTATTATTCTTCAGCGCAAATCTGCGCTGGAACCCGTCAACATCTGTAAGCAAAAGCGTTCCACCACACCTCAGCTGCCGCCAGATGTTTTCCGCCTCCCGCCATATTTGATTTGGGCTCGTGTGAGGGATGGGAGACTGTAAGTACACCTGCTCAGTGAGCGTGCGGCGAACACAGACCAGCTGATTGCAAGCTGTTTAGCTTTCTCTCAGAATAAGCAGTCGAAATGACTCTGATAATGCTCGCTCTTCAAAGCCTGCGAGGAAAACAACGTTTCAGAGACGGAACTGTTTTCGTAGTGTTGTAATGGAGTCCATGGAAGTGGACTGCAGCCGACAGCAGGAGTGGAAAACTCTTTTAGGAATCAGGGCCGCACCGGAACGTCCTCTCACTTCTCATTAATCATAGGCATCTTATTCGTTTTTATAACTGGTATCATTGTACATCCCATGGTACCATGGGATGGCCATGGCAGGACCTTGATTTTGTGGTCAGTAAACCATTTTTGTGTTGATTCTGATGTATGTTTTGGATCATTGTCCTGCTGGAAGATCCAACCACGGCCCATTTGCCATCTGCTTTCTGGCAGAGGCAGTCAGGTTTTCATTTAATATCTGTTGATATTTAATATTTGAGTCCATGATGCCATGTATCCTAACAAAATGTCCAGGTCCTCTGGCAGAAAAACAGCCTCAAAACATTAAAGAGCCACCACCATGTTTAACCGTGGGCATGAGGTACTTTTCCATATGGCTACCTCTCTGTGTGCACCAAAACCACCTCTGGTGTTTATTGCCAAAAAAGCTCTATTTTGGTTTCATCTGACCATAGAACCCGATCCCATTTGAAGTTCCAGTAGTGTCTGGCAAACTGAAGACGCTCGAGTTTGTTTTTGGATGAGAGTAGAGGCTTTTTTCTTGAAACCCTTCCAAACAACTTGTGGTGATGTAGGTGACTTCGGATTGTAGTTTTGGAGACTTTCTGACCCCGAGACGCAACTAACTTCTGCAGTTCTCCAGCTGTGGAGATTTCTTGGAGATTTCTTGGCCACTCGAACCATCCTCTTCACAGTGCGTTGAGACGATATAGACACGTGTCCTCTTTTTTATTTTTTATTTTGTGAAGTGAAAAAATGGTTCACAACTATTCACGGGTAAACAATTTTAAAGGAAATCCCGAACACTTGAACCATATACTGAGAACATGAAAATACTCTGCACAGCATAACAGGGCCGTTAGACCTCATCCCAACAGTGGACAAAAATTATTGACAAGAAATATTTTCTTTTCATATCTCACCCATCAGTGTTTTAAATGGTAAACTTGACTGTCACATACAGAATATACAGTTATTTTCACCTGTTGTCCTTATCTCGCTGTGCCTGAATTTTGCTAACCCGCTGAAAATGGCTGAGAGCTGCTCTGTCTCCACTGCTCTCTGCTGCTGGCAGCTTGACGCTCCATCATTCTCTCCCTCTTCTCACACTGACTGCTGGGCTTCTTTTTGGTCTTTTTGGTCAGAAATGTCTCATTGTAATTAACACAAAAATGCTCATTTTAAAAATGAGCTTCGCTGATTAACGTTAGCGCTTTGCTGCGCTCCATTCAAGTCAGAGCTCCGTGTCGAAGTCTCCGTGCACTTCCCAGCTGCCACTTAAACGGGGCGCAGGATTAGTTTTATTTACAGCAATTAATGACTGTGGCTGTGTGTCATGACCAAACATTATAGGTTTTATGTGTCAGCCGCTATATTTTACTTCTCTGAACCGTGCAACTATGAACTAATGTGTGAAACCTAACTAATTAGCCAGCTAGCTAGCTACCATCCAACACTGCCTAGCCTAGGTAACTAGCTAATAAACGAACTAGTGTGTTGTTGTAGCTAACTATCTTCCTAACGTTAGACAAAGAGAAATTTATTAACAGCAACACTAATGTCCTTTGAGGCGTTAGTTAAAGTGTTGAAGTGTTGGTACTTACTACTGAAGCTTAAGGGGACGAGGATAATATATATAGATATGTATATATAGATAAATATAATCTATATATAGATATATTATAGATCAATTTTATATTAAAGAGCAGTAATGTCAAGTTGTTTCTATGGCATATTTTAAACATTTATATTTATATAAATATATTTAAGTTTTTGAACAGCAGTGATTAAGATCAGAAAGACTAATTTGGGTGTAATGTACACAACACACTTCCCCACTTGCTGTAATGTGATCTTATTTTCACGGCTGCATTAGGGCTATATGTGGTCCGAAACAAACGTCCATCTTGGGATAAATTTGGACCAAATCATACGGACTAAACAAAGCCCAATTTTCAACGAAGGCCACGAAGGCGCCGACCAGATTCAGCCCAAAAAACAACGTCCATGGGCGTCTGGTGCTTGGTGGGATGGGTGGGCGCCTCCATGTATGTCTGTTGTTAGCAAAAACTGTGATAAGTGATGTATATTTTCCTCCTCAAAACAGTGAACTCTCATAGATTTAACAAGCGACTGTATTTCGTCTGTGCTGATTGATCTAAAGAAAATGTGTATATACAGAATAACTGATTTAAAAGTAAGACGTGCTACTGTGTTTACTGTTAATGCTGTGAGCAGCCATGTTGATTTGACGTCACTTGCTGAACTCAGGGCTGAGGAGACGAATAATTTAGGGGTTTCGCTGTATGGGGGTGAATACTTATGCAATCACTTTTATGCAACTTTTCTACGCTTTTTATTTACAAATCTAATATAGATTTCCCCCACAGTTCAATATTATGGGCTATTTTGTGTCACTGCACTACATCACCATTACATCATGCCACTTTTTGTGCTGATAATGAAGTGATTCCAGACAGAAATATTTATCAAACTGATTTGATTGGTGGAAAAATCTGGAACAATTTTGAAGAGCGGCGTATCCAGGATTTTAAATGTAACCCTGCATCCGCACTAGCAAGCGACAAGTGGTTGATTTTCTATGTACGTGCTCGACACGGAGCGACATTTTTGTAGTTATGAAACTGTAAAATGATAAACAAACAAAACTTTTCCTCTGGCGTGTGTGGTCCGACATTTCTTCAATTCCCCACTCAAAACTTTGGCTCCTATGTGCAATTAGTTCTCACAAAAATGGAAGGAAGTCTTATGACAGTGGTTTCGTCTTATCCTGTCGTATACGACCTGTCATTAAATGTGTGTAGAGGTGTTACGAAGAAAAATAAAGCTTGGAATGAAGTAGCAGAGATAGTCGGTGCCAATGTAGTGTGTGCATAGCTAGTACAGTTAGCTTACTTAGCTAATCTAAGCTACAGGAAGATGTAGTATGTAAATCAAACAACTGATTGGCTTTCGAAGCTATATATAGCTACTGTTTCTCATCAGAACTAAATTAAAATACATTGGACAGGCCCCGCCCACAAGAGACATTGGCTTTTGAAGCTATATATAGCTACTGTTTCTCATCAGAACTAAAAGAAATACATTGGACAGGCCCCGCCCACAAGAGACATTGGCTTTCGAAGCTATATATAGCACTGTTTCTCATCAGAACTAAAAGAAATACATTGGACAGGCCCCGCCCACAAGAGACATTGGCTTTCGAAGCTATATATAGCTACTGTTTCTCATCAGAACTAAATTAAAATACATTGGACAGGCCCCGCCCACAAGAGACATTGGCTTTTGAAGCTATATATAGCTACTGTTTCTCATCAGAACTAAAAGAAATACATTGGACAGGCCCCGCCCACAAGAGACATTGGCTTTCGAAGCTATATATAGCACTGTTTCTCATCAGAACTAAAAGAAATACATTGGACAGGCCCCGCCCACAAGAGACATTGGCTTTCGAAGCTATATATAGCTACTGTTTCTCATCAGAACTAAAAGAAATACATTGGACAGGCCCCGCCCACAAGAGACATTGGCTTTCGAAGCTATATATAGCACTGTTTCTCATCAGAACTAAAAGAAATACATTGGACAGGCCCCGCCCACAAGAGACATTGGCTTTCGAAGCTATATATAGCTACTGTTTCTCATCAGAACTAAATTAAAATACATTGGACAGGCCCCGCCCACAAGAGACATTGGCTTTCGAAGCTATATATAGCTACTGTTTCTCATCAGAACTAAAAGAAATACATTGGACAGGCCCCGCCCACAAGAGACATTGGCTTTCGAAGCTATATATAGCACTGTTTCTCATCAGAACTAAAAGAAATACATTGGACAGGCCCCGCCCACAAGAGACATTGGCTTTCGAAGCTATATATAGCTACTGTTTCTCATCAGAACTAAAAGAAACACATTGGACAGGCCCCGCCCACAAGACACATTGGCTTTCGAAGCTATATATAGCACTGTTTCTCATCAGAACTAAAAGAAATACATTGGACAGGCCCCGCCCACAAGAGACATTGGCTTTCGAAGCTATATATAGCTACTGTTTCTCATCAGAACTAAAAGAAATACACTGGACAGGCCCCGCCCACAAGAGACATTGGCTTTTGAAGCTATATATAGCTACTGTTTCTCATCAGAACTAAAAGAAATACATTGGACAGGCCCCGCCCACAAGAGACATTGGCTTTTGAAGCTATATATAGCACTGTTTCTCATCAGAACTAAAAGAAATACATTGGACAGGCCCCGCCCACAAGAGACATTGGCTTTCGAAGCTATATATAGCTACTGTTTCTCATCAGAACTAAAAGAAATACACTGGACAGGCCCCGCCCACAAGAGACATTGGCTTTCGAAGCTATATATAGCTACTGTTTCTCATCAGAACTAAAAGAAATACACTGGACAGGCCCCGCCCACAAGAGACAACAGTATTCAGTATGTACAGGATTTCGCTGAGTTTTTTTTTAGTTTTTTTTGTGATTGTTGCCACTAAAAATGCTTGATTTTGCCGTGGCTTTTTTCTAAATTTGCGATGCAATTTTTTTGTGCTTTTTTTTTCTTCTTTCTTTCGCAGTGATGTTTGTTGGTAAATGAGACCTTTTCACCGTACTCATGTTCGACGCACGTGAAACGAAGAGGGTTTTGGCTGAACGCCATTGGTGTGACGTCATCACGACGCGTCTCGGCACAAACCTGCGGAAAAACCGCGGCCATTTTGAAAAATTGCACACGCCTCCGATTATTCTGGAGTTTGCTTGATTTTGCGTTCATTTCTGCGATCGCATAATCGCGAAATCCTGGGTGGACTGAGTATTGGGGCCCCCACACACAAAAGACAAACTACAAGCAACACAAGCGACTTGTTACCTGTTAAGAGTCTTTCTGATTACAGCAGCAGCTCTATGGTATTAACTGAAGCAAGGCTGAGACTTCTAAACTGTTTTGGGATGTGTAAATCTTTAGGCTATTTTTATTTCATTATTCTGACCATCCACAAGGCCAGGAATTTGTTCTTGTATGCGAAATATTACATTCTCTACCTTTCCGTGTGTCTAAATGGCGCCTGAAGTGATCTCTGATTTCCAAAGTAATAACAAGGCTCATATTTCGTACGCCTATTATAAGCGTTTAACTCGTGATATGCTGTTTACATCTACTTCACTTCCACAAATCACTTTAAAGAGGAGAAGAAGTTGACTGTTTGGCTGATAAGGTGCACAAATTAGCACTAACAAGACTTTCTGCTCAACAATGAGGAACCTAATGAGGTTATGGTGAAATGAATCCACGGCGAGCAAGCTGTATACAATTAGCCCAGCCCCAAATATAAATACCCCCCAACCACCACCACCACCACCACCACCAATGCACAAAGAGCCATTAATCAGATAAAAATAGAGCGGAGGAATCTTTTGTGATTAACGAGGTGAGACGTGTGCTAATTACTGTTTCCTCCGCTTGTAATTAGGTTGGCACGTCTAATCAAGATGAATGAACACCCTGGCCCGTTTTCCGCTCCCCACGTCGTCGCACTGGCTCCGTCCCAAACGCTCTCCCTATTCCCCATCGAAGTACACTGCGTCTAGGTTTAATAAAAATGCCTCGTCAACACTATCCAGTGCACTGGATGTGCCATTTGGGATTCAGCCATTGTTTACCATCTTCATTTCACAAACCACATTACCCTAACCGTGTCTCTGTAAAACACTCTGTGCTTCATTGGTAATAATGTGAAGCTGTGGATTATTACATTAAATAAAATGCACACAAACACCTGCTGTAGGTCAGTAAAGCTTTTATTTATAGCATTTAAAAAGTAGTTCAGGGGAAATTGTAGTCTTTTATCGCCTCCTTGTGGTAGTGATGTGCAAAATGTTGTTTTGTTTTGGGGTTGGTTTGTTTTATAGTGAATCCTGTCATTTGACTCTGATTCGAATCTTTAATTCACTCATTCTCAGAAGTCAGAAGGGATTTAAGGTTAGTATGGTTAGTAAGGATAGATTATCAAAGTAAGTTATCAAGTTAGTAAATTGTGTATATGAAAGACCTCATTATACATACTTTGGATAAGTGTTTCCAGGGTCAAAGTTCAGAAGAATGCGGCCATTTCCCTCCACACACTATAAGTTGTGGTATATAATTTACCTGTAAATGTAAATGTTTTTTTGTTTTTTTTCCATGTGGATAAATGTAGATGTTGAAAATTGAAATGTGTATCTTTCTGTAAAATCTCAGAAAACGCTGTACGCCTTTTAATCGAAATTTGTCACTGGTGTTACTGTCACTGGTGTAGCAGCCTGTTCTTATGACACTAGTGAAGATGAATAATTCCAGTGGTTTAAAGTAATGGCACCAGATTAATCATAATGCGTCATAATTCATCATAATAATTCATTACAGTCTCAATATCTAAATGGAATATGATTTCAATGGTCAGAAAGTCAACATATTTTGAGAATGACCCATATTCATGTACACACACGCACACACACACATGTTTGTCTTACTGTCCTTGTCAGGACCTTCCATTAACATCATTATTAATACAGCTAATTAATGCTATGCTACACCTAAACCTCACCCTAACTTTAACCTCAGTAACCAAATGCTACAGAGTTTTCTTCATGGGGACCAGCCAAATGTCCACTGCCAAACCTGTCAGATATTCCCGTCCTTGTTTGGACATCTGATCCCCAGTATGATACAAAAACACGCCCACACACTAGTGCTAAAAACATTTACTGAACTTTCATCATTATCCATTACAATGAGTAATTTACATGCACAATGAAGACATTCGATGAAATTTAAGCATTTAAGCCATTGAAGTTAACAAGAGGCAGAGTGGTATAGATTTGCGATTTCTTCTTCCTGTCAATATTCCTTACATGTAGTTACGAACGAAGATTTGGTTCCCAAACGGAGCGACACTTCAGTTGACTTTCAGCTAGATAGCTTGCGATAATCACTCTCAACAGTATATATAGAGGATAGTTTGGCATTATCTGGCTAGCTTGCTACTATCGGCTTTGTGGTATAGCAGAATGAACACATTTAAACTGCAGCAATTAGGTTGGCGATTCACAAACACACTGTTTTTTTTTTTAAATAAACATCTTAATCACTGAGCTACTAAAGTCTGAAATTTGACACTAGTTTCATTGATAGCCAAATAAAGTGAGATGTAGGCCTGTGATATGCAACCAAACTGTGTCATATGTAAATAATTGTTCTGCTTCCTGAACGGTTCGACACCTGAAGGCCAAACATCCCAGTGCTGAAACTAAAACTGGTTCTGTAACAGAACCCCATGAATATTTAATGAAGAACAACAGCCATTGCTTTAGTCTCAACACAGGAACTAGACCCCTTGCACTATTATGGTAGAGATTTAGGCAAATCAGTATTTTAAAAAAATATTTCCTTTGTTCCGTTTTTTTTTTTTTTTTTTTTGAAGAAATAAAGGAGAATTATGAAAAAAATACTTTTTAAAAATGCAAATGTGGACGAACACCTTTATTTTTCACGCTCTCTTTAACACAATTTACTCCAGTCAGTTTCACCAGACACCCGCCACATTTATCCGTTGCTTCTTTGCTGTCCGAACACCAAAACGACTCTTCAGAACTGTGATTCGGCTCGTTTCAGTAGAACCGATCTCTTTAAAAAATAAATAAATATATGATTCAAAGAGTCGACTCATAGAATTGACTCAAGGAACCGATTCGCTCACATACGTCACTAGTTCTTGCCTCAGCAAAGCGAACGCGGAAGTTGGCCGATAATAAAGTTTATGTTATAAACTGGTTATTTTAGATCTGTCAGCATTTTCATTTCTAAAACAGCTAATGGTACTTATTTATATATAGATAAGAAGTTGCTAAAAAACAAACAAAAAAAAAAACCCTCAAATATATTTGCAAATATATCCGAGCTAACTAGCTAACTATTACGTGAAATTGACCCAAGACCAACAGTGTGACTTCATGAGCACTATTAGTTCGTGCCTGAAATTGATGATTAAATTATGTTTATATTATAATAAATTATTAAATGATATTTAATCATACTCAGTTTAATTGTGTACACATTTTAAGACTTAAAATTCCTCTCAGAAATCCTGTCGAACTGTCAGCTAGCCTTACAGTATAGTGACTAGCTAGCCGTTGTTCAGAGAAAGCAAACAGGACCAGATGCTAGGATGTTTTGATACTTTTATTAGTACTCAGATGATGTAAATACAGACTCTAAACTTCATTTCTACATCCCATTTGTTTATTTTTCCCTTCCCCAAAAAAGTTACAGATTTTATTTCTTTTTTTTTTTTAAATAGCATTTCATTTTTTGAAAATAAACCAAAAAAAGAAAAGAAAAGAAAAGAAAGAAAGAAAAGTAAATCTCCCCTATGTACATTAACTCAAAAAGTAAAGATATTGCAGCTGTTTTAAAGATATACAAATATTCACATATATTCTTCAAGTGGTAGTGGACACTTGAAGGGATTATTTTTTCTGTACAATCACATGTCTGAGAGAAAAACTTCAGGTTGAATAGACACGGTCCTGCTAATGAAGACAGAGCGGGGGGGGACCTGTTTCGAAATAATGTAATTTTGATTTACAGTTTTCTTGGAAGTGAAAGATTCAGCAGTGATTTGGTGGATCATGACAGACTTGCCGTGTTTGCTTTTATGGACCCAGATGTCGGAATTACTTTGAAATGTGGTACTCGATGAGCAAGATCTTATTTCTGAGAAAAGCTTGACTAGAAAAAGATGAATTATGAACAGAGCTTAGAGATCTGTTTTTTCACAGTATCTATTATGTACAACACAGTCAGTTTGTTACAGTTTCAGTCAAGCTGATATATAAAACAAAGAGCAAGAGAGAGACAGGTAGGAATAAGCAACTGAGGTCTTGAAAGCCCTATTCGGACAGGATTAGTTTACAATAATTACATATAAGGAGACTCCCTAATGTTAACCTTGATTGATCGGTTTAAAATTGAATAACTGTCATATAATTGTTATATACAGATTACATCGTCAGGTTCAAATCACTTATTTATTCAATTTTTGTTATTTTACATTTTGTGAAACTCCATCATTTCAGCTTCATGACAAGTCAATAAATTATAACAAATAAATACTAGCCATTCAATTAGGACAAAAGTAATGGCACTCTATAAAAGGAATAAGAGTTAGTGTATGTCTATGGTAGTTGATGCACTGCAGTGGCTGAGCTGCATTACTGGAAGATTTAGCGTACGCCGCACTTAAGAGGCGCTCTTTCATCGTTTAGTCGCCATTTTATTATTTGTTTTTATTTTCAGCTCTCTGTGAGCTTTGCCTTTTATGTTGTTTCGTGGGTGTGGTTAAATGTAAATCAGCTGTGCTTCGAACATGCTTGGTAATTTATCAACATGCGCACGTGTGTACGGAAATTAGTGTTAGCGAAACTTTCGCAAATGTCGGTGGGCATTTTTAGTTTGGTTTGTCCTATGAAAATATTTACACACAGCTTTTGCACACTTTCTTAACTGGAAGCTGATTAGAAGGAAAATATACCGGTATTAATAATGAAAAGAAGAAACGCAATCCCGCAGCCCGATTAATGCATACTGATTATAGTTACAGTGGGTATACAGCCTCGCTTTATATTAGCATATTAACACAATACCATAATTGTAATATTCTGTAGCTGAATCATATAAAGTGTGAACACATCATGGATGTGATGCTGTTAGAAGCTCACTTTTATTCATTAGAAGTGAATCGAATTTCTGTCAAGAGGAATCCGGACACTTGTTAAGTGCTGGAACACTTGCATTGATGGAAATGGAGATTATGTAGAAAATGATAGAGTTTAGTGACACCTGTTTGCAAGAAACAATTCAAAAAAAAAAAAAAAAAGGTTTTCATTTGAATCCCGCTCATATAATTTATAGCTGTCCAGATGAAAGATGGACAAATGCTTTATTTCAGATATCATCCTAATAAACGATCCTGTCCGAATAGGGCTTGCGAGGCGGAAAAAAAAGAAATTTCGAATCAGACAAAGCAAAAAACAAAAAAAACAAAACAAAACTCCCAATTCATATAGCTTTTTTTTTTTTTTTTAGTGCAAGTCTGGTCTTATACATCCAAGTCAAAACTCAGGGTTAATACACTTAAGACCAATTGAAGAGAAGTTGATTAGCATCATGGTCTGTCCATCAGCAGTCCTTATTAAGGCATCGCGGCCACTTCAACAAACATCCAAACAAACCTCTTCATATTTATATGAAAAGAAATCTCTTTTTTATGTTGTGCAGTCTGTACAAGGGAAGAACCTCAGCACTTTGGTGTAGGGTGACAGCTACGGGCTCTTCACATCTCTTTGCTAAGCACCTTTTTTGTCCAGATTCTGAATGCAGCAAAGTTGCTCACAGTGACAGGAAATGGAAAAAAAAACAAAAACATAGCAAGCATGAGCTCAACGTGAGGTTCCTTTGGTCCCTCAATCACAGATCTTACAGCAGCTATAAGACTACAACCCTAAATCTGAAAGCTCTAAAGCTAGCAGATGGAAGCAGTAAACCTGTATCAACTTGTTTTCACTGTAAACTAACGGGAACATACTGTATAAACTACGGAGGCTGGGACGTTAGTGTATATATATATATATATATATATATATATATATATATATATATATATATATATATATATATATATATATACTGTATGTACATTTTTGGACCACACAGTCACTGATGAAAAATGGAGGCCTTGATTGTTTTGTTTTTTTTCTTGGTCCTAATCCCCTTTCACTGCACCAGGTCGACCACGTTGTGCAGCGCATCAACAGACGTCATCCCGGGTTCTATCAGGTCACCAACAACCCATGAGCATGTAGGACACTTCGACACGGCTCTTGACATAAAAAAAAACAAACTAAAAAAGAGGTGCTGAACAGAGAGATGGATTTTCCTCGTGTTTTTTTTTTTTTTTTTCCTAGCATTCAATCTAGTAAGTGCAGCATTAAACCCACAGACTGAAGAGCTCTGCTGGTGCTGCCCACGTCCACCTGGGGGAGCACAAACCACCCAGAACGAGGCACTATTCCGGAAAGTTCAGCGCCGTGACCTCGGGCTTCATCTTGAAGTACTGGCTAAAGCGAAGAACTGCATATCTAGGAAAGTTTGAAAAAAGAATATGTTTGCATCATTGTAAACATTACTGGTTTCAATGAGAGGGGCAAGATGATTGTTCAGGTGTCCAGATTTACCCCAAGAAGTCAAAGTCAATGGTGGAGTACTGAGCCTGAATCAATGCCCACAGGCCCCAGAAGAAATGAGATGCCTAGAGAGAGAGGGAGAGAGAATATAATGTGAAAGTAGGATTTAAAAGTCATTTTGTGTATATATATATATATATATATATATATATATATATATATATATATATATATATATATATATATATATATATATATATATATATATATTTAAGTGGCCTGCAAATATCTGAGAAAAACATTCCTAACATTCCTAACTTTATTAGTAGACTTCTTTCACACCAAACTTGTTTCCTTTGGTTCGGTTTGGTTTGAAAACGTCCTCGTAAAACTCATTTCACTCATCGGTTAGGAAAATAAACGACAACAGAAAACGGTAAACAAATCTTTAGTAATTGTACTGCTGAGAAAAAAAAAACTGATAAGATAATTTTACATATTATAAATATATAAGTAGTTATAACGTTGTGCATCACGCCTAGTGTTTATTTTCTCTCCAAGTCTCCTGAACATATTTCTGCAGAGCTTATAGCTATAGCTTTTGATTCATGTTCACGTTTCTCGTTGTACATATACGTACACATCCATAAGGCTCTACAAACCAGATGTTTCATGATGCACTGCTGGAGCATGTTATATTACAGCCAGCATTAGTGAAATGAACTAAACTACAATTACAATACAAAAAGACATCTTGCACTAAAGGACAAAATGTGAACACATTTATTCAAGACCATTGTTCCGCAATAATGCCAGTCCTTTATTTTTTTTTCGCCACCTGCTTTCCAATTGGTCACTTAATACCATAATTAGACGTATAAACAAATGACATAGATCACAATGGTCTTTTTTGCTAAGAGTGATTCAGAAATGTGTTGTAATGTGTACATTATAGCTAATAGAAACAGAGCGAGAGTGCATTTCCTTCTTCTAACGACTATAAATAACGCCTGTAACCACAGACTGTAAGAGCTTTAGAGAAATACTTCAGTGCACTTTACATTCTCGCTTATTTTCATCTCTCGGCTTCCTGCCTCAGAGAGAAAGAGCTCATTGTTTAGAAATATTAATACTGCATTTAATGGTCTGAATAGGAGTGAAACTGATATTTTTGGCTCGTCTGGTTTAGTTTAACAGTGAGAGCGTAAGAGTGTGTGAGGCTCAAAACGTCCTCGCGAAACACCTTCGTTCATTGATGGATGAAAAGATGAAAACAAGTCTCTTTATCGAAATCGCAGGGAGCTAGAGCTTAAAAAAGGACTACATAATTATAGAAATAACTAGTTGCGTACGCATTAAGGGTTTCTCTTTTGTGTGATATCATGCCAAAGATGTAATTAAAGAATCGTTTAAAGTGCTCAAAGTTCTTCTGATAAGACTTTAATTACGTAATGGATTATAAGTGTTGAAATAAAACCTACGCCTCTGGTACCAGCAACCGCTAAGCGCTATTGTCCCTCGTTAAAAAAAAACAACAAAACAAAGCGATTTTTCGTGTTTACAGTGAACTATCTGAGCTTCATTTCCTGTGAGTGATGACATTTTAAAACCTGATATGCCAGTTCTGTTTGAGTTGGCTTGGTGACATGCACATTAGAGGAGACGTGGCGCACAAACAAAAAGCGCCTCGTGATAAGACCGAATCCGTGTTATTTATCATGTGAGCGGTGATTCAGTGGCCCAAGGCCCCGAGCCAGCGTTCACCGTGGATTTTTATTTGTTTGTTTTGTTGTTGTTGTTGTTTTTTTTACAGCTACGTCTCTAACTCTAATCTGACCGGCGTCTGCTTGTTTACTCTGACGTCCATTCTTCTGTCTCATTCCAATTACCGCACCAGAAATTAAAAAAAAAAAAGACAAGTTCGATGTGACAAAAACAGCGATGGTCGTTAATTAAAGCTGAGCAGTGTTTCCTTTTCTTTTCACTGTTTTTCAAGGTTCATCACGTCGGGGCATTAGTGAAAATAAAGAATCCCGGGTTAATGGAATCTACTGCGGTTGAGTTTTATTATTTCTCTCTGCTTTTCGTTTTGTTTTGTTTGGTTTGGTTTGGTTTGTTTGTCTGCCATTTCTAAAGTGAAACCAACAATCATGCTTTTATGTACCACAGGCTGGGGTGAAATTAAGTTTCCTTTTTTTCTTTGTGAGGAAAATAACATCCTCAAAAGAGTAGAAAGCACAAATGCCTGGACTATAATTCAATAAAGAAAAGAAATACACATTGACGCTTTTAAACATTCCCAGTTGAAAGCTTTAGAGGCCAGGTTAAGTATCCGAACAGCACAGTGATCCCTAAGACGTTTCCAAGGTCACTTTTTTGTGTTGCGACATCAAACACTGCCGCTCGTGGATGATGTAAATGCCACTATGTGTTATAAAAGCGGTTCGGATTAGCGCTGAATGACACATATTAATTGTCGTCTCACAACAAACGCCTAGCTTTTCGTCAACGTTTACAAAACGATAAGGATCACATATTTAAATATATATATATATAACTCGGTGACACAGAAATTGTATTTGCGATGCCATTAAAGGTGCAGTCAGTGAAAGTTAGCTGAAAGTGATTTGAGAATCAAAGCACAAACAAAAACGTGCCCTGGTTCAAAGACCTTTAGTGCAACATGATTGACAGGTGAGTCCTGATTGGTTATTTGTGGGGGTTTTTTTGCCCAGGAGTGTACATCTCTACCGCCGTTCTTTGTCCTGATTGGCCAATGGTATGACCACTACTTCCATTAAAATAATGTGCTATTGGGCACGTCATTTCAAACTGCACATTATTGTTATTATTACTCCCACCCCCTTTAAAATAACGATAGCTCTTAATTGTAAGAGTATGATCAAACCTACATTCATAACAAATCCGTTACCGTAAAGCGACAAATCCGAACCCCGACCACAAATGATTCCTGTGGTCCGACGGTTTCTTCGGTTCCCCGCTCATAACTTTAGTTCCTAGTAACTAGTTCACGCAAAAATGGAAATAATTTTATCCTGACATATACAACCTCTCGTTAAACGTGTATAGAGACGTTGCGAAGAAAAATAAAGCGTGGAAGGAAGCAGCAGAGATCGTCAGTGCCGCTGGTGAGGGTACGTAGCTAGGACAGTTAGCTTGCTTTGCTTATCTAATCTGAGAACAAAGCCTAGATTGTAATGTAAATCAACAATAAATACATTTATAAACAAATGTGGTGTGTATAAATCGTATAATGAACAGGCCACACCCACAAGCGACAAACTACAAGCAGTTTATCACTTGCTATTATGAACGTACTGTAGTGTAACATAGCTAGCCATATAGCGATTATTTTAACTAGCTTAACTGACATTTTTTAAGAGTACTGATGTTATTCGTTTCACCGTATTTCGTATATACGAGTATTTATAACGTCCGAGTGAAAGCGGTCGACACTCACCAGGGCGAAGCGGTTCACCTGGACGTACAGGACCTCCACCTCAGCCTCGGAGACCTCAGTGCCCTGATCTTTATATTCCTTATAGGCCTCCAGATAGGCTCGCAGCCACTGCAGTTGGAGGCTACGCTCAGGATACAGGCTGTAGTCCACCTCGTTCAGACCTGTCAATCACAGCCAGGCCACGCCCACAAACATTAACATTAGCACACAGGACATGTAGTCTGTCTATCACTGCTGTTAAAATATAATGGATGTCATCACCACTACAGGTTTCTACTGGTTTCTGGTGGTTTGTAATGGTCAGTAATGGGATTTTGTGATCTGTCACTGATTCTAGACGGTTTTCTAAATCAGTCTTGATGATAATGACTTTAGGAAAATGATTATGATATATACTGACATTTCAGGGTTGTCTAGATCTAGAGCTAGATCATTTTCTTTACAGGTTTCTCACCAATTCAACATTTAAATAAAACCAAAAAAAACAAAAACATCAGACCTTTATCAGATTCAATTATTAAAATTATTCACATTTTAAGATTAAGATTTTATTTTATGTCATTAATCATGAAATGTCTTTGAAGTCCCTAAATTAAAAAATTCAAAAACCAATTGTGAATTTATCATATTATAAACGATACGATCAACTAACTGAACTGAGTCAATAAATTATTTAAAGATATATACATATATGTTTTAGGTAAAGTGTAATTATTGCAGGATTTGTTTGATTAAGGATGAAATTGCCTTAATGTTAGATTTTAAACCCAAAAATCATGAAAAATATGAAGGGAAAAAAAAGTAAAACGTTTTTTTGTTGTTGTTTTTTTGAATGACTATTTATAATAATTGTCTTTTTATTTATTTATATAATTTAGGCACAAATCATGTAAAGGGAAACCGTGACATTTGATGTCCATCTGAAAAATATTGTTGTTTTTTTTTAATAGCAAGCTAAAGATATTTCAGAGGAATGTTGTGTAATACTACTCTCATAAAATAAATATATTTTAAATATTTCCATTCGCATATCAATGTGAATTACTACTCTAACTAGATACCTCTAACCATGAAATTTTATAATCTTATTTTCTCATTTTCTAATACTCTCATAATAAGAAATATCGGATAAATCCTTTTCTGTTGATGACGTGCAACATTTTTATCCACGTGGGATTACCTGCAAATTCATTGAAGTGGTTCCCAATGTCATAGGCTTGGTAATTGTACCCAGCGTATTCGTAGTCAATAAATTTGACATGTCCTGAGGAGGGCAAACAAAGGAAGGATTGTTTAGAAGAGAACACTGACACGCCGCGTCCAAAACCCTTCCTAATCCTCGAACATTACAAATCTACACACAAACCAAATCAACACTGTTATATCTGAGCTGTAACGTGACTGTGGCGGCTCGGAGTCGGAGGCAGGCTTCGTGTTGTGAAAGGAGTGCATAAAACGACAGGTTTACGAGGCGCTGAGGCGGATCAGGACATGCAGTCTGAGCAGAGAGCATATACAAGCACACACACACACACACACACACACACTCTTATAAAACATGCTTATGTTGCTTAGATAGCATCGGGGTTAAAGAGAACGACGAGCAGAGGAAGTGAGGAAGCTGCTTTCACCTGATTTCTGCTGATACTGTGTTCTGTATATATTTTTAAGCCAAGAAAAATAGGCAGCGACGTGATTCTCACATTATTACAGAAACTCAAGAGGAACTGGGGCGGAGAAAATACAGAGGAACTGTACTTAATACAGAGCATACGGAGCTGAAAAAATACATCTGAGTGACGTATTCAAGTGTAAAAAAAAATAATAATAATAATAAAGACTTTATTTATTTGATTTTTATTTATTTAACTCAGTTGTGCACAGTTTAATTTCACTTTCATGTGAATTTGATTTATATGTCAAATAAAATGTCAATTTTAATAAAAAATTAAACTGTAAGGAGTAAAAAATACATATATTTAAAAAAAAAAAAAAAAAATTTGAGTTGGCACGATACCAGTTTATCTTTATCCTTGAGTTTTGGCCGATATATCTTTTCTTTAAAAACTACGAAGCTTATTTTTTTTTAACTGAAGCACTTCGAAATAAAATGCAAATGATAATCATAATATAATGTAAACATTTCCAATTTCAAATCCAATTCCAATCTTTTCCATTTGTTCCAGGATCAACTCAAATCTGATTTTTTTTGTTTTGTTTTTTTTATTTTTTTTTATTTGCTGATCTCAGACAGATATCGATCCTGGTATTGGATCAGTGCCATCTCTGGTTAAATAAATAAATAAATAAATAAATAAATAAATAAATAAATATTTTTTAAGTATGTTTTGTTTTTTCTTTTGGAGATTTACATATTAGTATTGCTGCGGTCCACTGTACTCAGAACTCGGAAAAACACGTCCTCTGACACGGAAAACTCAGTGAATTATCTGACATGAACACACCTGATGTCAAAACAATATGGCGGCGCACGCGGTAAACAGTGCACAGATTTCCTTTTTTGCCTCAATTTGTACTCGATAAAACCTGATTTTTACTTTATACGTATATTTATATGTTTAGGCGTTTTCGGTAACTTTGTAAGTTTAAGTTTTGTGACATAATTCCGCCGATATCATTTTCCTCTGTAACAAAATATTGTTATGAAGATGACAGTGTAACTGACCTACACGACCACGTTATTTTTCTTCATTAATCACACACAGTATATATCGTTAATACGTCTATAAGGTTCAGAGACTAGCCACACAAATACGATCCGTGTTTCTTTTTCCGAATCACTTTTAGAAAACCGACTCGGAACTTTCTGGATTTCTGAGTACAGTGGATTTGCGGCGTAAGAGTACAAGTGTTACGTTTTCGAATTTCGCTTCTTAGACGGTAGTACGGTACCAAAAGTACGATTACTGGAGCATTTTTCCACCCCCGGTTCGGAGCGTTTCAGGAAATCTGTGAGCGGCAACAGAAAAAAACGAAATGTAAAGGCGTATTAGAAAAAGTATCAGCGTGAAAATGGAGAGATTTTCCTCCGAGCAAACGTGTACAAGATAGAAGGAAGTGATGAGGAAAAAAGGATAGATCGCCCTCTAGTGGCTGGGGAAAGCAAATATCAGGCGAGACGAAAGGAGACATTTCAGAACACTAAGCCTCACTCCTCCTCCATTACAGCACACTCTGTGTTTCTCTGAACATGAATAAAGCTAATGTAAAGTGTGTGTGTGCAAACAATCTAAACAACACCTTGCTTTCCTAAACTTATGGCTTATGGTGTATGTCATATATATATATATATATATATATATATATATATATATATATATATATATATATATATATATATATATATATATATGTGTGTGTGTGTGTGTGTGTGTGTGTTTTAATTTTAAAAAAAAACAAAACAAGGTTCTGATTTGACAGTAGACAGAAGTGTTGGTCTACAAAAAGAGACACGTGAGGTGGTTACCGGGCCCGTTGGCATCCTAGCCGGACACACAGAACAGCTCCAGTCAGTGGCTATAGGCCTGTGTAGCAGATGAAGAGATTTGGGGCAAACTCACATCTGTCACAGAACACACACAGCTTCACTGCAGAGCGGCCTCTGCGTCCCTCCCCCTTCCTTCTTTCTTTCTTTCTTTTTCTTTTTTTTTTTTTTTCAAAAATACTCGATTCACCGAGGACCTTGCCTTTCCCCGCCCACCAGCCCACGCCACCAAGGGCACCAATGAGACATCGGCTTTGAGCGCCCAGTTTTCCCTGCACAGTTGGAACCTCTGGTAAACTCTGACTCACAAAATTATATTAAATAAAAGCACAAAATGATGAAGGACAGGGAGACTCTGTTTGTCTGTCTGTTTGCAGTTTAAAACAATAAAAGACAGTATTCAGCTTTACAGTGTTAGCCCCTCCCCCTCTCTCTGTGTGGTTAATGTTAGCTGGAGGAAGTGGCTTTGCCTTGTTGTCAGCATCTTCCTTCCGTACAAAACACTCGCAAATGCTGCAGCTTTTGAATGCACGTTTGAAGCGCGGGCCAGCCATCGCGCCACGCCGCGCCACGCCGCTCGTGCTCGGTTATTCATAGGGGACACAGAAAGCATTCAAAAACATCACACAACAGGGGAATTAAATACCCAAACAGAATTCCCACATTTTTTTTTTTTTTTGCTGCTATAATCACACACACAATGTAGAAAAAAAAGAAAAAATAAAGCTTTCTTGGATTTACGTTATAGTTATTGGTCGAGGGGCGAGGAAGGCCTTTCTGAGGGGGTTTTCCTTTCTTTCTTTTTCTTTTAAAGTGCAGAAAAGTGTAAAAACCAGGCCTACCTCAGGCAGGACAGTGTGTTGTGGGGAAGCCAGTGGGTTTATTAGTGAAATCAGGGTGAGGTAAAGATGCTCACCTCCTGCCTTTTGGTAGATGATGTTCTTACACAGCAGGTCGTTGTGACAGAGAACGACGGGCGAGTCGAGCTTGGAGAGGCTCTGCTGGAGCCACAGCAGCTCCTCTCTCAAACACGCCGCACTGGGCACCTGGCTGCTCAGCCTATACACACACACACACACACACACACACACACACACACACACATACAGAGTCAATAGTTACTCAAGCACGATGACGCGCTCCAAATATCCATCTCATTCCACTTTTCATTCATTTTTCAAGACATTTCTACGATACACAAACTGCCAGTACTGTTGCGTTTAAAAATAAACCTTTAAAAAATGTATTCGATTATATTATATTTTACTTAATGTCTACCAAAATTAATTAAAAAGGTAAATTAAGATATAAAAAAAGGAGAAAAGTCTGCAAAAAAATTTTAGATTTTAGAATTTTAAAGTTTTAAACAGCAGAAAATTTGATCAAATCCACAGCTTGTTATTAAAAAATATTTTTTAATAACAATACCGTAAGTAAAACCTTTAAAATCTTAATCTTTGGAATTATTATTATTATTTTTTTTTTTTTTTAAAATGAAGCATTTAAAAAATAAAGAACGCTAAAAGCATGATGAGACAGAACCGAAGCTTTCCCACAAAAAACAGTTATGCTGCAAATATAATAAATATCTTAATGTATAAAGTATAAATATATATAAGTAATAAATATCAGTTCAAACATACAAGTCTTTTTATATGTAAACATTTCCAGTTAAAAAAAAAAAATCTCCAAATCTAATTCCAATCTTTTACATTTGTTACAGGATCGGATTTATTTTATTTTTTCCCCCTCTGATATCCAATCCACCCTTTTTTTTTTTGCTGGTATCCCGAGTGCTACAAAAAAACATATCAGGATATTGCAGAAAAGCGTACTGTGACGTAACGTATCACCATATCGCCGTTTTATCATCATCTCGCCCGGGACTACTGTAGGTCTGATCTAATTTTACATGGAAGTTGTTTTTTGTTTTGTTTTTTCTTCCTGAGATATGAATCATAAATGTGTTTTGGTCTCGTGATGTTTGAACATGCAAGTCACGTGAAGATTTGGTTACGCAGATTCAAAACAGGCCTCCTGTGGTTTGCATAAATGTGACTCAGGAGAATGTGAGGTGTTTAAAAGAGTTCAAATACCTTCAAAGGTAAGAGTCACCTGGACAAAAATAGCTCACAACAAGGTTCAGGCTTTTCTCTCTCTCTCTCTCTCTCTCTCTCTCTCTCTCTCTCTCCATGACGAAATAAATTCAGTCTTCTTTGATTTTGTAAACTTTTCCAGTATCTAAGGTCACGTGAAATGTGATATGGATTAAAGAACACGTGGTGCAGAAAAAATAAGGGGGACGTCTAACAACAACATTTTCTTTAGATACACATCTTTAGATATTTTTTTTTTTGTTGCTTATAATTGTACACCCGTGGCCAAAAGTTTTGAGAGTGACACAAATATTAATTTTCACAAAGTCTACTGCTTCAGTGCTTTTAGATCTTTTTGTCAGATGTTACTAACTGTTACTGAAGTATAATCACAAGCATTTCATAAGTGTCAATGGCTTTTATTGACAATTACATGAAGTTTATGCAAAGAGTCAATATTTGCAGTGTTGACGCTTCTTTTTCAAGACCTCTGCAATTCGCCCTGGCATGCTGTCAATCAACTTCTGGGCCACATCCTGACTGATGGCAGCCCATTCTTGCATAATCAATGCTTGGAGTTTGTCAGTTTGTGGGGTTTTGTTTGTCCACCCGCCTCTTGAGGATTGACCACAAATTCTCAATGGGATTATGGTCTGGGGAGTTTCCTGGCCATGGACCCAAAATGTCGATGTTTTGTTCCCCGAGCCACTTCGTTATCACTTTTGCCTTGTGGCAAGGTGCCCCATCATGCTGGAAAAGGCATTGTTCGTCACCAAACTGTTCTTGGATGGTTGGGAGAAGTTGCTCTCTGAGGATGTTTTTGTACCATTCTTTATTCATGGCTGTGTTCTTAGGCAAAATTGTGAGTGAGCCCACTCCCTTGGCTGAGAAGCAACCCCACACATGAGTGGTCTCAGGATGCTTTACTGTTGGCATGACACAGGACTGATGGTAGCGCTCACCTTTTCTTCTCCGGACAAGCTTTTCTCCAGATGCCCCAAACAATCGGAAAGGGGATTCATCAGAGAAAATGACATTACCCCAGTCCTCAGCAGTCCAATCCCTGTACTTTTTGCAGAATAGCAGTCTGTCCCTGATGTTTTTCCTGGAGAGAAGTGGCTTCTTTGCTGCCCTTCTTGACACCAGGCCATCCTCCAAAAGTCTTCGCCTTACTGTGCGTGCAGACGCACTCACACCTGCCTGCTGCCATTCCTGAGCAAGCTCTGCACTGGTGGTGCCCCGATCCCACAGCTGAATCAACTTTAGGGGACGGTCTTGGCGCTTGCTGGACTTTCTTGGGCGCCCTGAAGCCTTCTTCACAACAGTTGAACCTCTCTCCTTGAAGGTCTTGATGATCCGATAAATGGTTGATTTAGGTGCAATCTTACTAGCAGCAATATCCTTGCCTGTGAATCCCTTTTTGTGCAAAGCAATGATGGCTGCACGTGTTTCCTTGCAGGTAACCATAGTTAACAGAGGAAGAACAATAATTTCAAGCACCACCCTCCTTTTAAAGCTTCCAGTCTGTTATTCTAACTCAGTCAGCATGACAGAGTGATCTCCAGCCTTGTCCTCGTTAACACTCTCACCTGTGTTAACGAGAGAATCACTGACATGATGTCAGCTGGTCCTTTTGTGGAAGGGCTGAAATGCAGTGGACATGTTTTTTTGGGATTAAGTTCATTTTTATGGCAAAGAGGGACTTTGAAATTAATTGCAATTCATCTGATCACTCTTCATAACATTCTGGAGTATATGCAAATTGCCATCATAAAAACTGAGGAAGCAGACTTTGTAAAAATTAATATTTGTGTCATTCTCAAAACTTTTGACCACGGCTGTATATGAATATCATATGATTCCCCCCCCACCCCCCCACCCCCCCCACACACACACACACTTTGCTAAACTTTTTATAAATATAGCTAACATTAACATTAAAAAGTAAATGGATTGTCCATGAGAAAAAAAAAAAAAAAAAAGATTATACCTGGAGAAAAAACTCTTTAAGATGTGTAATAAGTTACCATTCAGTTCAGATCTAAAATATTTAATGATGGTGACCAAAATTATACAAAAATATATATTTTTATACAAGATACAGCAATATTATTGAGAAAATGTAGACAGATTTTGGAGGTAAAAAAAAAATCTACCTTTAAATAAAAAAAAAAAAGTATGCAATAGAGTTTAGCACAAAAGATTTATCACAGACATGCTGTATTGAAAATTGAGAACATTCTAGAGGGACAGAAATAAAAAAATAATAATAATAATAATTACAGTCGTGCTCGCAAATGACTTAAATTTGTACTTTGAGGAGAGAATATTTCTTCTCATATCCATTATATTCATGATTTTTTCGAAACCAATCAAAACCATTTACCAGAATTTCTAAACTTTTTCGAAAAAAATAAGCGCAATAAGTCAGGAATAACACGCCAGACTGTGCGTTTAAACGGAAATAATCCAAAGCGTCACTGACACTGGAGACTCCTTCCATACATGTTAAATAAATTTACAATCTCCTAACAAAAAAACGTCACCTCATCAACAATTACACGTTTTTCTTTGCTAAAAAAAACAACAACACTTTTTTAGATTGGATTAGATTAGATTATGTGTATTGTCTGCCGTACACGCCCCTGTACATGAGCCATTACTATAAGAACGATCACGTATCAGAACGAGCGCATAAACAAATGAATTAATAAACCTTTCATATAAATATGCACATTTGTCTCGCAGACGCTCCACAACATCAAATGTAACTATAAAAGGACAAAAAGCACAATGCGTTGTTTATTAATAAATTAAACATTAAAATGAATAAGCATTGGTCATTTACTGCGGTATAAGAGGAATAAAACACGTGGCTTGTTTGTCGTTGATTATTTTCCTGTCGTGTTTCTGCTTCGTTTCGCTTTTTAATCTCAGCCAAATAGATAAGGTTCATATCAGTAAAACTGGTGCGCTAACTAAGAGTTAGCGTGCTTAGCTTGCTAGTTAGCTAACATGGCAAATTTCTATTGTGTTAACAAACATACGAAGAAACTAGAAACTAGCTAGCTATCTAAATCGCGTTCTTACTGAAGAGTCGCCTATAATGCAGACGTTTAGCTAGCTAACTTTATCCAACTTACAACCGAGTCTGCGGCGCGTGTTTGAGCAGCGCCTCGGCTTTCAGTGCCACGACGATGCATTTGGATGTTTGTTTCCATACAGGTAATAACAAAACCACTTTATCAGCATCAAGACATAGCCTGGTATCATTTTGCATACAAGTGAAGTCCTCATACAAATCAGAAACCGGGCAGGTCCGATCTGATTACAGTCACGTCACATTTGCTTGCACAGATCCATGTCCAGCGCCGTGCGGTTGCATGAGCAGGTGGAAGTGTGTTACTCACATGTGATACCTGCTATATTCCCCTTTTAGCTCTACAAGGCTCTCAGTTAATCCTTTTTTGTTTTTAAAGGATGCATTTTTTATACATTCAGTGAAAGCAGTGCATAAGGAAAAGCCAAAGGCTATTTTTCAGTAAATAATTAAACCCACAGCTAGCGTTCTAACGCTTAAGGCTAAATAGTGACATTTCATAAATAATTAACTTTTACTTACAAAACTAACTGAACAATCTGCGAGTTTTAGCTAAAACACAGATGTTGTTGAATTATTATTATTATTATTATTATTATTATTATTATTAATTTTTTTGTAAAAACTCCATACTTTGTCTCTTATATAGTCCTTTGACATATCACTAGCATGACAACTCTATTGCACGAGTCTACGGCGGATTCACGCGTCAATCGGACGTCGTTTTTATCGCGTCAGAAAAAAAACGGCAGCTCTTTTTTGCGTATTTTTGCATACTTTGCGTGAACACTCGTAGTACAGTATTCCCATGTGAAAATGCAGAGCTGTTTACACAAAAATAAAACACAACAAAAACAACAATAAAAATCTTCTTCCGGTTTAGGCTTTTTTTGGCCTAAATATGTCCATAATATGGTGGTTTTATTCCCCAAGTCCTAACATACCAGTAAAACACCTGGTCCAAGATTTTATAAAACCCCTAATGAGTCAATTGTTGGCCTTAATTCTTAAATCAGAACTTACGGGTAAAAGCATGTGATGTGTGTGTAGTGTAAATAATAATGACTAATATGTTCCAGTTTTGGAGTGCTCTCATCTATGCGTGTACAAAACCACACGCTGTAACCTACATTCACGCGCAGTATCTATAGCCGTGATCTATTACAGAATACACCATTTCGGCCATTTGGGTTATAATTTAATCATTTGTTATCAGTGAAAATATTTCTCTTGCCTCTGGTTACCTGTCATTTTGCTTATACAGTATTCTGAATTATTATGTGCTGTATATTGTACTATTTTCTCACTCATCAGTGTTTTCTTATCCTGAAATAAAGGTACTAGGCTGTACTGTACTGTACTTTTCCTTGTTGCTGGTGTGGTACCATTAATGGCGCTTGCACCTTAAGGATCATTGATATAACTTTATAGCTTTACTAGAAAATTTCCACCACATGAACCTTGCCAGGTAAAAGATACAAATGTTTTCCTGGGATGGAAAATATTGAGTACGTCATCAGTATTATTTTGGCGTATTTATAGAGTCTATGGCCAAAAGTATGTGGGCACCTGACCATCACACCCATATTTGGTTCTTCCTCAAATTCTTGCCTCAAAGTCGGAAGCACACAATTGTATAGAATGTGTTTGTATGCTGTAGCGTTACAGTTTCCCTTCACTGGAACTAAGAGACCCAAACCTGTTCCAGCATGACAATACCCCTGTGCATAAAGCGAGCTCCATGAAGACATGGTGTGTTAAGTTTGGAATGGAAGAACTCGAGTGTCCTGCACGGAGCCCTGACCTCAACCCCACTGAACACCTTCGGGATGAACTGGAACACCGATTGCACCCCAAAATCAATGCCTGACCTCACTAATGCTCACAATTCCCACAGCCACGCTCCAAAATCTCCCAGAAGAGTGGACCTCAAGACAAAGAGTACCGTGGTGAGGTGGGAAATGACAATTCTGGGAAAGGCACCAAATGACGAGGGAACAAATCGTTCTTAACTCAAAGGACCCAAATATTTATCTTGAAATCAGCTTTTCTCTTTGTAGCCTCCTCTTTAGTCTTACGTTCCTTATTCTTATTTTCCTTAATCTACTTTCTGTGTACTTGAGTTCCCCTTCTTCCCTTTCTTAAATATGTCTTCCCCTTAAATCTGTCTTTCCCTTAACATTTCCTCTGTAATTCTGAGTTCCTTTTCTTTATTTTCCTTAATGATTTCTCTTCAATTCTTTCTTTCTTTCTTTAAATCAGAGATCAGAGTAGTGTGGTGCTGCTGTTACCTGGCACAGATCTTTGTCTGTACACGGAGTGAGGCATTCGGAGGGCTTTTAAAGAGGCGCGGCCAGGTGCAGCACGTTTAGGCTGATTACCCGCACGAGGGCGTTGCATAGCAACCGGTGCCGGGTCTGTGATAAAGGCCCGTCCAGGTGGCCGCGGATTTGCCTGAGAGGGCAATTACAATAGTATAGTCCACTCGTCATGGTACCACCACAGTGACAATGAAAAGTACAGTTTGGTACCTTTAGCTCTGAGAGTGTACCTCACCCCTTATTAACTCATTTTTCCTTTAAACAGCCATAAGGTTTATACTTGGGACCGGCTCTGGACTTTAATTTCATTGACTTAAATGGACTAAAACTCCAGCACCCCACGTAAAACCATACACAGCAGATCCCGAGGATAAATTTCCTAAATGGGTGTGGCAATCAGCCTATCATTACTGAGACTGCTTAAAATTTTTTGCCTTATTAATCAGTCATCATAACTCGGTAATAGTTACTCAGTAACTACCATTAATTAATAAGTAACTACCAACTATCAATTTGTTGGTATTATATAGGCGATATTATAGGCTTCCTGATGTTTCCCAGTAATCAAATGAATAGAATAGCATAAATTTATTATTATTTTATTGGAAATGAAGCTATCATACTTACTGCTTAGATTATCTCCTAATCTTTGCTAAGTGTTGCCTTAAAGTTTTGAAACACATTTCCATCCTTAGCTTTCAATAAGAAATGTCTCACTGTAATAGAGAAATACTACAAACACCTCAGTTGGTATTTACTGTGAGCATATGAGTCATACCAGGGCGTTACATGTAGCTGTCAGGATAATTAATGGTTACCAGCTAAACAAATAAGACGGGCGACTCTTATTTATTCGTAACTTTTTGCATAGAAACCTAACAAAATGATTACAGAGGCAAATCACAGGCTTATAACAATGCATTCTTTTTAATGCGCTATCGTTTCTGTAGCAACAGCTGACACAGGCGGACGCTCCATATAATCCAAGCCTAATAAACGGATAAACTAAAAATAAGCAAATGTCTAATTGTTGATACGGTGAAGTTTTCTGTAAGGAGGTGGGTTGTTTTGGTTTTTTTTACATTTATGGAAGGAGTCTCCAGTATGTTACAGTCAGAGGTAAAGCTGTAACATATATATATATATATATATATATATATATATATATATATATATATATATATATTTTTTTTTTTTTTTTAAGTTTTCCACCCCCAGGAAAGTTTAAGAATGGAGGAAGTTTTCGCTGTCGTATTAACTTTAAGAAAAAGTGAAGGAATGACTCTTTATAGCTGCTATAAAGTAAGTGACAACAGGAACGAACTTGTTTTTTTCATGTTCGACAACACTGAAATGTAACTATAAATGGATAAAAAAAAAAAAGCGCATACATGAAAATTATAATCGTTTGATTCTGCTGTGAGGAATTAAAAACTTCACACATGACACAGTGTTTTATTCCTTACATAACAGCTCATTTTGGGGTGAAATTACACCTTTAATGACTTCTCAGATTTCTCTTTCTTGTATATCCATGGCTACGTTATGACAACGGGCGACATAAAAAAGGGAAAACACAACAGGTTTAAGTAATCGTAATGGTTTTAAAAAATTTAAAAAATTTTAAAAATAAATGTATTTCTAAAAATTGTAAATTGGTAAAGGGTAATCAGTACATTTTTTGTCCTCTGAGGAAACCACAGGGTAGTTTATATAATAGTTTTAAAGCTCCAAAGTACATTTAATGAGGACAAATGAGAGAGAAAAATAATAAAAGTATTCTTTTCAGACTTCTGATGAAGGCCCACTACTTTCTGATAGTAAGTAAAACTTTCCCCCTCGCTTTAAGCCTGAAGTATGCAGCATGTCTGGTTGGTCTATATATATATATATATATATATATACATATATATATATATATATATATATATATATATATATATATATATATATATATATATATATATATATATATATATATATATATATATATATATATACCAATTTTATGATAATTTACTACTCTACTGCTTGTGCAACTTTGTGTTAGCTGTGTTAGTTACAAGATTCCTTTTGTATATATCTTGTTACCCAGTCTATACTTGTGTGCATGTATTAGCGTAATGTGGCTCTGTGTAAACACAGACAACTCCCTCGGCTCACCTCTGGTTCTTTTCTGGATTCTCAAAGCGGGTGGGGACGAGGGAGAAGTACTTGCTCATCTTGTGCCAAAGATCGGACCGGGGAACCCAGCCGTTGTGCGCGTGGATGGCGTGGTACTTCGCCATCTGCCTTGCAATGAGCCTAAGATAAAAACATCAGAAAGCTATACATCAGCATGTCGTTCATTATCCAGCTAGTCAGCTAATCTAACAGGGTTTTGAGTGGTATTTATAGCTAGATGGCTAACATGACAGAATTTCTGAGAGAAAGTTTGAGAGAAATCCTGTACATCATCATGATCATGCTAGTCAACAAGCTAATGAGCTCACCTGACAGGATTTATGAGAGGATTATATAACAAGTTTATATTAATAGATGTTTGTAATAGTTACTGACAACATCAGTGAACAAGCTAATGAGCTCACCTGACAGGATTTCTGACAGGATGTTTTGTTTATTTTAATACTTGTTTGTACTAGTTACTGACAACATCAGTGAACAAGCTAATGAGCTAACCTGACAGGATTTATGAGAGGATTATATAACAAGTTTATATTAATAGATGTTTGTAATAGTTACTGCCAACATCAGAGAACAAGCTAATGAGCTCACCTGACAGGATTTCTGAGAACATTTTCAAGTCATATTCATGAATGTTTATAATAGTTACTACAAACGTTACCCGTCTAGCTAACCTGACAGGTTTCTGAAAAGCCACAGGCAATAGATTTTTATAATAGCTACTCCCAACATATAGCTAATGTTTTACAATCATTTCTGAGAGATTTTTTTTTTTTTTTTTTTCCATTTCTTGTACAGATATTTATGACATTTACTGCTAATGCTAGGCAACAAGCTGGACTCCTTAAGGATTTTTAAGTCATATTCATGAATTTATTTGATCTACACTGCTAGTCCTAGCTAGGCTACTTTAATATTCACTGTTAATGCTAACCAACAAGCTATATGAGCAAAACCGACAGGATTTCTGACAGGATTTTTAAGTAATTTAAGGATTTGTATGTAATTGTATGTAATTTTCACTGCTAACATTGGCCATCTAGCTAACATGAGTTATCCTTTGACAGGATTACTCAGAGGATGTTTAATTTAACTGATTATATCAATAGATGTTTTTAATATTTGCCGTCAACATTAGCCAATAAGCTAAGGAGCAAACCTGACAGGATTTTTGAGAGGACTTTTATTTCATATCCATAAATGTACTGTATATGATCTATATTACTAGTACTAGCTAGACGGCTAACACAAGCTAATATTCTACATTAATTTCTGAGGGGATTTTTAAAAAAAAATTTTTTTTTAATGCTGTACAGAGATGTTTGCAATATCACTTTATCACCTTAGTGTTGTGTATCTTATAGAACTTGTCTATGATGTAGCATTAGTAGCAATATTTCCTTTCTCAGCCAGTGGTTTGGCAGCTCACCAAGCTGAACTAGATTCTTCAGCAGAAATAGGAAAGACATGACTACTGTTCTGAACAGAAATGTTTATAATATTCACTGCTAATGCGAGCCAACCAGCTACATGAGCTAACCTGACAGGATTTGAGAGAGGAATTTTAGTTCATGCTCATAAATGTATAATATATATACTTCTATACCAGCTAGACGGCTAACTTAATCTAACACGACAGGTTTTGTGGTAGAAAATTAAAGTCCTGTACAGAGATGTTTATAACATTAACTGTTAATGATAGCCAACAAGCTATATATGCTGACCTGGCTGGATTCCTTAAGAATTTTTAAGCCATGTTCATAAATGTAGCCTATTTGATCTACACTGCTAGTCCTGGCTAGATGGCTAAATGAAGCTTTGAACAGGAAGTTTAAGTTCCATTCAGAGATTGTTATAATACTCCCTTTTATAACCATCTAGGTAAAATGAGCTAACGTGACAGGATTTCTGAGACCATTTGTAAAATCATATTTATTAGCCAAAGTACTTTTCGCTGCTATGGTTAGCCATCTAGCTAACAGGATGGTACAAAAAAAAAAAAAAAGGAGCTAGCTAGATGGATAACTTAAGCTAACATTTTTCAATAACAATTTCTAAGATCAATTTTAAGCCCTTTTATTATATTCACAGCTAATCCTAGCCAACAAGTTATATAATATCTGAGAGAAGTCTCATTCAGAGATAGTTAGATAACAGTATTCCCTTTACTTTTATTTTCTTTTTTTAAATTGTTTTTTTTTTTTTTCCCTTACCAGCCTTAGAGGCCTATTTTTGACATCCTATATATATATTTTTTATCTTTAATATTTGTTTTTGCATTTGCCCGTAGCAGAAACAGATTTTCAAAGGAATTCTACATGATCATCCTGACAGAAAGGTTTAGCTAATATTTACTTTTAGCTAGCAAACCCTGATATTTCACCCATTCTTTTTCACATTACACAAGCAATGATAGAGCGATAATACACGTACATACTGGTCACTGAAAAAATGAACCTTTTTGCAGGTAATGTTTTAGTTTTTCTCAAATATAAATCTAAAAGTTTTGAGAAGAACTAAAAAAAAATTACCGGTTGAGCCATGATTCATTTTGTCCAGTGTTTTATAAACGGTTCAATCTGATTGGCTGCGCTCTCGGGAGTGTGCATACGCCCTCACAGGCATGTTTCTTACATGTGTGCTACTATGGTTACGTGAATATACAGCTAACGTGTGCAATGTTTTTTTTTAAGAGCAGGCTGTGAATAGACACGAGATGGAAAGATGCCACAGACAACTTTGGCAAGGCATGAGGCATTTCCTCATGTATATGAGGAGGGGGGAGGGGGGAGGCTGGGGGCTTGGCAAGGTCACGAAGCAGAAGGATCACGTTACAAAGAAGGCCATGGCTTCTTTAGCACAGAGAGGAAATGAGCCTGAAGCTCACGCCAGGCAGAAAACCTGCTGAGTCGCAAACATGCAAAACTGTAGTAAGTCATCCACGGAGCTCGATGTGCCATGTACGGTGTCGGGTCCTCACCTGAATAGGGCGGGGTTACGGATGTGCTCGGGCTCCAGGGCCACGCCGTCCAGGAACTCATAGCAGAGGCCGTTGTTAAAGGTGCAGTAGAGACGCGGGGCGCAGCGGTGCGCCTGCAGCACTCGAAAGCTCTTCACTTCGTTGTCACGGTCTACGAAGAGCTCCGTTTTGTTGCCGTAGATACGCACCAGCACCACGTCCTGCAGCGCCCCACCCACGTAGCAGCCAATCAGCTTGTTGGTGATACCGTCTGTGAAAGTCTGCCAAAAGAAACAGAATAACGAAGTGATGATTTATGTAACACTGAAGCCAACATTCGGGTTTTTATATAAATCATGCTCCATAATCCCTGAAGTGTAGGAGGAAAGACAGAATAGTAATCTTACAGAGGGAGTAATCTGCCAAAAAGTATTACGTAATACTAAATAATACAAGTATAGACAGATCCAGGACGAATCAGCCCACTGTGTCTATATTAGTACTGGGTGATATGATGATATAATATAGATATCGTGATAAGGCATGTCAGAAGACTCTTTTCTAAGATATCATGAGATCTTTTCATGGACTGATGTTCTTGCAGATTATGAGCAACCTTTTTATCGCGTATAACAGAATCTCTAGAAGTATCAGGAGATGACATTTTTGTCATACCGCCCACACCTAGCCTCTACCGCTGTCGTTTTTTTCTTCTTCATGAATTACCATAGTATTCCAGGATTGCTCTACTAGAGAGCCAAGAAAAAAACCCAGTAAATTTCCCATACGGTGTTAACCTGCAAGTTTCGAACACACTGTTATGAAATTCTGCCCCAATCCCTGATCATACCCAACACCATTAACGCCATCCACACCCAATCCCTGAAGGCACCATCACCTTTCTCACCACACCTACAGTGCCTTATTACATTATTATCTCCTTGGTCATGCCAACTTTTTATTCTTTGAAGTACCAGATATCTTACAGTATGTTTCTGTATTTGTCATTTTATTAACATAAAACGTTAATGCTTTCCTGAGAGTATCGGGAGTATCATCTACTAATTTCGTCTTTCCTCTGAGGGTGTTACACTGCACTGCACTGTGATGAGCAGCGGTTCGAAAAATTGTGATTGGATGACTTCACGTGTCTCAAACAAAAATGGTTGGTGGGATTTGGCGGAAAAATTATTAAAAGAAAAAAACAAAATGATTGTCCTTCTGACAAGGGAGTGACTGGAAATGACCACCTTAAGTGTTTCCAACGTTGTTCTAACTTTGGACTAGCGTAACCTCCCGGTTAAGGAGAACTTTCATTTAGGAAACGATTTGGAATTTAACAAACTACTCGTGTTTCTGTTTTGGGAACTTTTAGGTGAAAAGAAAAACACGAAACCTAATTTTTATCGACTAAAACTGTTTAGCTGTAGTTAACACGAGTCAGATACCGAAGTGTTTCGTCAAAATGTGACTCTTATACAAGAAGCAACTTTTGGATTGATGGCTTTTTTCTTCCAAACACACATATTTCCATTACCTACACTGCAAATACTAAACATTTTATTACTATTTCCATGGTGCCCGTGTAGAACCTCTCTCCTCTCCTGCACAGATCTCTAGTTGCAAAGTTATTGGCATCATAAAACAGCCCTGAAGTAAAAATGGCCGCTACAGTGGTTCAGTGCCTTTGATTTTTAACCGCTCTTATACATGCCTCACGCGAGCGCCTGCTGTTTCTGTGGTGAGAGAGAGAGAGAGAGAGAGAGAGAGAGAGAGAGAGAGAGAGAGAGAGAGACGCAGATACTTCCCCCACATGAAATGACATGCAAGCAATTTCTTATTTTCCTTCCTTCTCCAATATAGCAAACCAAAGTTTTTGCATTTACCCACTGGGCTTTTAGCAGCGTTTTAAAACCGTTCCAAAAGCGACGATGTATTGTGTACAATATATCGAGAAAAACGTTGAAAAAATAATATTATGAGGAAAAAAGTTGCAGTATTTTGACTTTATTCTCAAAACATTAACATGAACGTGTGATGCTGCGTGATGCATTACATCATTCATTAAATCATCTTTAGTAATCGCCTGGTCAGGGTCACCGCTACTATATTGTTTATATTTTTTTGTGAAATAAACCAACTAAATATTTGTTAAACACAAATGGTAACAATTTCTATGAAAACATATGATTACATTCATACACTTAATTATAAAGCATTCGTAAGGCGTTATACACATTGTTATAATCGTTTACGTAAAGGCGTTACAGTTTATAGCAATGTTTATAAAGCATTTCATAAATTGTTAATAGATTGCAATTATAAACATTATAAACAGGATTTGATTTCCTAAAAAAAAAAAACCCTTTGCTAAAGTTCATTTGTTAAATGTATAAAAACAACAACAACAACAACAACAACAACAACAACAACAACACAAATCTAATGATGCACTATACAATACTGGGATAATTTGTTTTGTATTGGTGAAATAATGTGTTATAAACACTGCTTATAATGCATCACGCTACAATAGCAATTCATAATGCATAATAAAGCTAGCTATAAAGCGTAGGGCATTTTCATAAATAACTATAACAACATTGGTAACGCATTATGAAGGCATTATAACAAGATAAGGATGTGTTTATGGTTCATTATAACTATGAAAGTGTTTTTTCCAGAGGTTTTCCAGGGATTAAGTAGTGGCTGAGGCCACGCCCACTCCGGGTTTAAATCCGGATACAGATACAGATAGTGTTGTTTCTTTTCCCCCTGTTAATATATACAGTACATACAATGGTAACATGTTCTGTTAAGGTCATTTTATATATTCTATTATACACCGTTGTGATTATGTTCGACAAGGCATTCCAGTTTATAGCAACATTTATAATTAATTTATACATTTCCTAACGGTGCATTATTAGCAGTGTTTATGACGCAGCATGTCACCTATACCGAATATAAACTTTAGTTTACTAGTGTGTTATGTTTAGTCACAGAAACGCTGACAAGTTCTTGGTAAATATTCTTTGATGATTTTTTGATGATCTCACTAAAACAGGTCTCATAAGGCACTATGTAGAGGTGCTCGTTTTCTTAGGCAGTGGTGCTACAATGTGTTATGAACATAATATACTGTGTTGTGTTATCAATTCATAATGCATAATAAAGCTAGCTATAAAGTCTTATGCATTTTCAGAAATAATTATAACAGTGTATATAATGCATTATAACATGATACGAATGTGTTCGTAGTTCATAGTTTATAAGGTCATAGTTATAATTAACTATATAAAGACACTAAACAATTCACACGCCATGACACTGCGGACATTTCCACGTCTAAAGGTTTTTTTCTAGGGTTTTCCAGAGTTTTCCCGGGAATAGGGTTTGTGTTTAATTCAAAAAGAAAAGCGTTCGGGTTTAGGCCACGCCCACTCCGGGTTTAAATCCGAATACAGATACAGATAGTGTCGTTGTGTCACGCTTCTAATATATACATACAATTTACGGCTGCAAAACATATTTTAGTAGCCAAATATTCATATTCATATGGATTAATCGGCTTATGAGAACGACTGTAACGGATATCGCTTGTTTCATGACATAACGTAAAACAGAACTATGAGGACCAACGTACATTTAGCACCTTGTTCATCTACCTTGGCTGATTCTTGCGGCCCATAATGCTTGATTTTGCTGCGGCTTTTTTTTCAAAATTTGTGATGCGATTTGCTGGGTTTTTTTTGCACGAAACTACTTGAATTGGCGAAATTGCAACTGCGCGAAATTGTTTTGCACGGTCTGTTGGTAAATGAGACCTTTTCGCTGTACTCGTGTTCGACGCGCATGGCTGGAAGAGGGCTTCGGCTGAATGCGGGTTATTGTGACGACGTCACACGGCGCGTCTCGGCCCAAATCTGCGGAAAATCCGCGGTCATTTTGAAAAATTGCGAGCTCCTCCGAATATCGCGGAGTTTCCTTGATTCCTGCGATCACGGAATCCCGGAGGGACCGATCTACCGAGACTAATCGAATGATTGCGATTATTCCCTGCTCACAATAGCAGTAAACAGTTGAAATGACAAATGAGGAATTTAAGGGAGGAGTTTGGAAATCCATGGATTTATCTACATTGTACGTCGTTCCTGCTAGTTTCACTTTTTCTCTGTTTACTGATTCTTCACAGCGACTTTCAGTCTCACCACAACACTTCTCCTTTTCTCTTTTTGGCATCTAAAAGTGACAAAGTGCACTTTTTTTTTTAAATAACCGCCAGATCCATGAAGCTTTTTTTTTTTTTTTTTTTTTTTCCTTGGTTGTTAATCTGTAACGATGTCATTTGGGATATTTGAATATGTTCCAGGAAGCGAAATGTTGAAGGTGAAGAAAAAAAAAAAAGCATAATAGATGTTATAAACTTTAGTCAGTGTTTAATTGTTGGTACTGAAAGTCATTTCACTGCACGTAATGTTTTTACTACTGGTGTCTGAGTAAATGTAAATGAGAATCAGGGTTTCTAAAAGAAATGTACAGTGGTTTATGGGTTTGGACGCGTGTGCAGTTATTATGCGTGGTTTGGATTGAACGGGGCTGTGGTTTCACGCTAGAAAACTGAGCTGCCTGACACATTTGTGTGTCTGTGTGTGTGTGTATGAACAGTTTGTTTCACTTACAATTTGGCCTTGCTGGCAAAAAAACAAAGAAACCCAAGAATGACACACAGTATTCATCTGTATAGTGTCTATTCACTGCCATGAATGAGGAGAGAAGTGGTATCTAATTATCTATTCATGTCATTTGTTGTGTCACCCCACCCTCACTGTTGTATTTGCTCGTAAAACTGCGTCATTAACTCCATCTTTGATACAAAAGCGGCGCACAGTGTTAGTCATAGAGTCACACATACAAATCCTCATTGTCTCCGGGTGTAAAGTGGATCTGGAAAATTCCAAATCCCTAATCATGTGCACTATCAGGAGATTCTGCGAAGGCAAGAGGAATGACAGGAATTTTATTTTTGCACAAGGGTTTGGCATGCGCTGACCCAGCGCCCGTTTTGCTTCATTTCAGCGTGGAAAAAAAACCCCGCCCGACGTGCGCTACGCCCCCTGTGCACATTGGATACACGAGCATGTGATGTCACCGCCTCCTTCACTTCCACTGGGAAACAGGACGTTCCCTGGTGTTTGGGAACAAAACATGGCTTTATGCTTAAGAGAAATAACTGAGCGACTTTAATAGCGGGTCTCTATTTATTTTTTTTATATTTTATTTTGTACACCGGTCCAGATTTCTTTCTTTTCTATGCTATATGTCCTTACTAGGTATAAACAACACCACCTCCATGTATGCCTGATGAGTGTGTGAACGTGGCTGTGATCTGAAGATCTGCACGACGTCCAGCCATGACCGAGACCCTGGAGCTTATTTGATACACCCTGAAGAGAACGAGCAGCCCGGACAAAACCAAGACTCAAACCTGTTCGGGGAGAGAGAAGCGTCCGGTCTCCATAGCGCCGTAGAAGTCAGCACAATAAACCCAGCGGAAACCTGAGCCGTAAAACGCAACATGAATAGCGCGAACTGAACTCGAGCGACTGGTTCGAGCTCCTGCGTCTTTTCACAACGCGATCTCGGCCCGTGTTTGTCATCCAAATAAAAGGGAAATAAGCCGGGTCACACGGGGCACGTCAACGTCCCTCGTCACGAGTTTCAGGAGTTTTCAGCTCGGTCTGCTCACATCATGTAGTAATCAACCGTCTATAAGCTGTCATTTACAGCACGTGATTTACACGGCTCAGGTCACACTTGTAAAAGAAATCTGGAGTCAATTTTGAGAAGGTTGTGTGCGGCTTATGCACACACAAACCAAAAAAAAAAAAAAAAAAAAAAAAAAAGGAGAAGTAGTTCTCAGCTGTGTTCATGTGACATTCACCGAAAATAATAGATAGATAGATAAACAGATATTTATAATCCGTTATAATAAATCTGTTTCAAATATTGTATTTTTGTGCATTTAGTGTTGCTTCTCTATAAGAAGTGCTTTTCTAAAAAAAAAAAAAAAAAAAAGATTGATTTTTTATTAAATTTATTTATTTTTCATCACTAAAATCACTAAACGCACCAAATAACAGACCTTACATAAATAAATAGTTTTATATTTTATTATAAAATTATATAAGCAGATATGTAAAACGTTTTATTTTTCTGCATTTCATGTTGTTTCTACATCACAAGAGCTTTTCTTGGGAAAACAAAAAAAAAAAAAAAAACAGGAAGGAAGAGAAACACAATTAGTTGAAACACAATTTTACGGAAAGCTTTTAATGCTTTCCCCTCGGGCACGTCTTCTCAGAGGAAGAGGGATCCTTAAGGGTTAAAAAAAAAAAAAATCTGTTTTAAAGACTGTAGATCTCCCTGATCTCTAGCTAGATCCCACAAGTCGTGACGGTTTTGTAACAAAGCTTTTTTTCCCCCCCTCATACATTATCTGTCTCCTCGCATTAGCGTTACGCGGTTATTACTAAATTGTGTGATTATTCACCACAAAATATGTAAACGACGGTGACTCGTTAGACCAGACTTCGGCCTCTCACAGTCATGTTTAGTTATTTACAGTTGCACGATCGATGTTACGGAAATGGAAAAGAAACGCAGCGTAAATTCAGTAAGGAGTGACACACGACGGGGCGTGGCGTTACAGGAAAGTGTTTTATTATTTTTACACCACAGCGATTTGCCGATGATTTTTAATCTATTAACCGATTTTTAAGCTATTACTAAAGACGCCACTTTTTTATTCACTTAATGGTACATTTAACAGTTTAGTTCCCGTTCTCGCTTACGTTATAGCAGCTAGAAACCGTCGGGAAACTCAAGAATATCCGGAGGAGCTCGCAATTTTTCAAAGTCACCGCAGATTTTCCGCAGATCTGGGCCGAGACGCGTCGCGTGACGTCCTCTTCGATTCACGTGCGTCGAACACGAGTACGGCTAAAAGGTCTCATTTACTAACAAACATCGCTGCGAAAGACCGTGCAAAACTATTTCGTGCAGTTGCGATTTCGCCAATTCGAGTAGTTTTCCGCAAAAAAAAAAAGATCGCAATTTTTTTAAAAAGCCACAGCAAAATGAAGCATTTTTGGCCGCAACAATCACGAGAATAACTCCGCGAAATCCTGTACGGACTGATTTTATCTCTCTTGAAGTTAAAAAAAAAAAAAAAAAAAAAAAACGCAGCTTGTTATGTAACTGAGAAAACCTTAAAGTTCCAGCTTTACCTCTGACTGTTACAAAGCGCTGACACTGGAGACTCCTTCCATCACTGTTTACATAAACACATCGTCCTTACAGAAACGTCTCGTCTCACGTCGACGAGAACATGCTTTTTAAAATTCGTTTACGTCTCGTGTCTGCCGTACGAGTCCCTGCGAGTGAGCTGTTACTATAGAAACGATACCGTATTCGAACAAGCGTATTAAGAATTTTTTATTTTTTTTTTTTTCAAACTTATGATTACTAGCTGCACTACGGTCAGAGCTGCTGTTATAGAAAAGTAATAACGTGCAGATCCGTCAAAGTAAAGTAAATGTCACCCTGTCTGTTTAATAAACATTTAGTGTGTATTGATGTAGAATAAAGACACGATAACGCCAGTAAAACGCTGGCAGTCTGTGAAATATCATTCAGCTTTACGTGGTCGGATTGTACCAGAAAGATTCTCCGGAGATGATCCTGCGGTACATGAAAGTCTCCGCGCTCCGCCTGGATCATTTATTTTAACCCCAGGTGGAAAACGTGACGTTTCCGTGCCGCCTGCAACACGATCCTATGTTAACGCACGTAGCTTTTCAAAGCAGCTTCGCGTGACCAGTTATTTCAGCCACACTCATGCACAGGAAGCAAAATTTTACAGCCACGACGCCACACGCGTCTGCTCTTCTGAGTCCACAACGTGACGTGGCTAAAAATAGACGTGACGCTGACATCTATTTGTAATTTGTAATCTATTTATGAAACATCTGGCCTGTTCGTCCTGTTAGTGGCTCGGTGACGATTAGATTCTGCGATTTTGGCACAAAATTCAACACTTTTTTATCAGAAACTGCCCTAGAAATGGCTGTCGTCAGCGTTCATACCCTCGTCGAAGCAGCTCCAAAAGCCACAGAGCGTACTGCATGTCATTTTTATGTGTGGGGAAACTGAGATAACGTCTATTAATGCTGAAAATAAAATGTGTCACGAAAAGTCCAAACCAGATTTTCAGTTTTGTGCTTTAAAATTGGTGTTTGTTTCCACGGAGACTGTTCTTGCGAGTTAGTCATTTGACGCCTTAAGTCTGTTTAGTGCACAGCGTTGTTTAGAGTTTGCTTTGAGACATTTCTACCTAACAAATATCCATATAAAGTATTAGTATCATAAGTATAAGTATAAGTATCCATGGAGGGTGTAGAGTCAGGGTTTGAGCTATAAAAACTCTTCAATGAACCACATAGGATCGTCAACCAATTATCCTAACGAATGTGACATACTGTATAATTAAATACAAAGACAATCCCACAAACTTTGTAGCAAGATTTAGTGGCTCTTTAGAACCATTTGGTGACTTTATTTAAGAAAGAGGGCATTAGTGACTTTCGTGGACTCGATATGGCTCTCCAACTCTTATCACAGCTGACGGCTGTACGAGGTGTAGGTTCGCTCGACTTGTCCAGCCACTCTTGATTGAGAACAATCACTGAACAAGATTGTTCTCAATGACCAATCACTGATCACGGTTATTCCCAATGACCAATCACTGATCACGATTGTTCTCATTGTCCAATCACGGATCACCATTGTTCTCAACGTCCAATCACGGATCACCATTATTCCCAATGACCAATCACTGATCACGATTATTCCCAATGACCAATCACGGATCACCATTATTCCCAATGACCAATCACTGATCACGATTATTCCCAATGACCAATCACGGATCACGATTGTGCTCATTGTCCAATCACGGATCTCCATTGTTCTCAACGTCCAATCACGGATCACCATTATTCCCAATGACCAATCACTAATCACGATTATTCCCAATGACCAATCACGGATCACCATTATTCCCAATGACCAATCACTGATCACGATTGTTCTCAATGTCCAATCACGGATCACCATTGTTCTCAACGTCTAATCACGGATCACCGTTGTTCTCAACGTCCAATCACAGATCACCATTGTTCTCAACGTCCAATCACTGATCACCATTGTTCCCAACGTCTAATCACGGATCACCATTGTTCTCAACGTCCAATCACAGATCACCATTGTTCCCAACGTCTAATCATGGATCACCATTGTTCTCAACCTCCAATCACGGATCACCATTGTTCTCATCATCCAATCACGGATCACCATTGTTCTCATCATCCAATCACGGATCACCGTTACAGAGGAATTTCACAAAACGTTGATGATTGTTAGATTTATGTGAGATTTAAAACTGAAAAATGACCAAAAATACCTTGTCATGCCTATACTGATATACTTATTTCATGTATTCGTTCGACAGACGCCTTCATCCATTGAGCCGAGCAGTTGAAGGTCACGGTTCTTGCTCTGTGGTCCGACAGCTCGGTGGTGCCAGGATTCGACCTCACAACCTTCTGATCAGTAGTTTAGAAACCTAACTGCTGAGCAACCACTGTGCTTACAGCTCTAGACAACAAACTTTCCTGTGAAATGTTCTCTTTTGAGAGTGTGTTCATCACTGAAAGGCTACAATTATGGGTTTTTTAGGCCTGAGAGTGCAAATTTATGCATACTGCATAAAAAAAAAAAAAGTCAATTTTTTTAAGACGTTATCAGCAATATATCAACAATGACTGTTTATACACTATAAACCTGTTCAGGTGCAGTGCCTTGCCTTTGATGTGTGGCGTTTTGCTTTTATTGATTTATTTATATCTGTCGGAATTCGCGGAAGTCGGACGCAGCCGCAGCACCGAATTTATGATCCTGTCAAAGAAATCCTCATCATCTAGCTTAAACCGAGGGTGTGTGATGAAGTGTCACGTCTTGGGATCGTTTTAACGTGTATTTGAGAGCGATTAACAGTTTATAATGTGTAGAAATACCCTTTGAATGAGACGTCGGGGATGATTTTTTTTTTTCTTTACTCGATGACACGTGAAGGCAGACTAACCGCCCCTCTGGCGCTCCCCCACCCACACACATCCCTCCAATCACCACTCAAACTGCCTCCCTGAGATTGTATCTACAAGTGGGGATACATACCTATCCTGAAATATTATGAAATATTATGAAACGTTATGAAATATCCTGAAAGTCGGAGATCCTGGTTCGGCCTCGGCGCGCTGTGACGCAGCTGCGCTTGGAGATTTACATCCTGCGCGCTCCGCGGCCAACCGGGGATTTATTTATTATTACGCGTTATGAACGCGATATAAGGCTAATATACAACGCGTGCACAAGGCGTGCGCACACAGATCGTTACCTTCATTTTGACCTCAGTCGGTTTCCAGTGAGGTCTGAGCGCATTTATAAGCTGCAGCGCTGCTGGTCTGTAGTCGTCCTCGTCCACGGTCACGTCCAGTTTGGGCACGACAGGAGCACCGTCAGGGACGTGGATGTAGTTCGCCATGGGTTTGGAATGAAACACTTGTCACTTGCAAGGTTAAGATATATAAAAAGGTTGAAGTCGGAAAGCGCTGCTGCAGCAGTTTCCGTATAAATGCGCTGCGTAGAACCCGGGAGCGGATTTTTAAAGCGGGTTTAGTAGTGTTAATGCAGCACGGCTACGCCTTCTCGTCTTCTCCCGCCCCCCCCTCTGGAGGAAAAGAGAGCGCAGTGCATGCTGGGTCGTCCGTCTGACTCATCCCTTTACATCAGTTCTGGGCAAAGGAAGAAGAATCATCACCTCGCCTGATGAGTGGATTTCTTAGATCACAAGAAATGCAACAATAAACTTTATATAAAATCTGTGGTGTTATGGCGACAGACTTATCCTTCATTACCTTTTCATAATGTCTGAACACAACCCACTTGTAACAGCCTACCAACTGAGATTAAAGACAGTCGTAGTAAAATTTTTTACACTTGCAATTATCTACATTTATGGAAATCCGACCGGAATGTTCTTTCTGTGGCTCTGAAGACGAATCAGTGCCTCATCTAGTCTTTTTTTATTTATTTATTTTTTTACATGTCCCTATTCAACCTCATTCTGGACTGAGAATCTCGATACTGATACTCTCAGACGTCTTCCTGTTCAAATAAAAACGATAAATTCACATTTCCTTTAAGTGAGAGTTTATTTGTAAATAAGGATTACATCTGTGACTGTTCTGTCTTTGTGTAATGTGTATCCTCCTTTTTTATGGACAGACTTTCTCTCTTGTATGATCACAAACACTAGTTTTGGAAAGTTTAGGAATGTAAATTTTCACTTTGTATTTCACCAAAAAGTTGGATTTTACACTTTGTATTATACACTCTGTAATAAATGTATTATTTGTTTATTCTTGTGAATGTTGTAACATGTTATACTTTAATGATTTCATCTCCTAAATAAATACAATTTTTAACTACTGGATTTGTTACCCTTTTCTTAATTTCCACAAAACTTTTTTTTTAAATTTATTAAATAATATCACGTCTTTTAGACATGATACCCTGAATATAAATGAATATAAATACGTTATTAAAAAAAATAAAATAAATTTTTTTACGTATTAAAGACGATCTGGAAAAACCGGCACTGTTGTTCCACTGTTTTGTTTCAACTCGGACATCATTTTATGAACCATCTATACGTGAATCCATCTTAAATGACTCACTGTTATTCACGTAGTGCACTAGATAGGGTGTAGAACCCGTTAAGTCACCCAGTGTAAGTGCACTTCTACAGGAAATACGCGGCGGTTTGGAATCCAGCCCATAATTTCTCTTAGCAACCTCTTGGTGGAGCGGCAAGAGGCTTCTTATTGACCTTGTCGCTAGATTTTGCGAGTTTTTAGACTGACTTGGTGCCTTTATTTCAGGAAAATAAAAGAGGCTCGACACAAACCTGGCGCCATTTTGAGTAGACGTTATGATTATACGAACCGAGTTTGCAACTTCACTCGACTCACCACTAGGGTGTAAAGCCAACGACCAATCACTGATCACTATTGCTCGAAACGACCAATCACTGATCATCATCATCATCTGAATTGTTTGTCCCACCCACCCAAACACTTCCTAGTTTTTCGGGGTTTTTTTTTTTAGATTTGCGTACGTAAATATGGTTAGGATGTGGTGCCGTGACCAAAGTTTTTTTTTTTTTTTAACCTATAAGAAATAAGTTTATAATGTTTAATCTGGAAAAAAAAATATTCAGAAGGAAAAAAAAAACTTCATTATATGCAAATAATCATGACGCTGCAATGAATATGCAAATTATCCCATGGCGCCCTCTATCGGTCTTTATGAGTATTAGCGTTAGCGTTAGCATTAGCGATTTTCCCCGTGGGAAAGAGTGACCAGCGGTGTTCCGGTGTAGCTTCGGCCGGTGGCACAGCACTTTGCACTGGGTGCGCGGTTCTTCGCTAAGGTCTCCGCGTCACGAAGTCCACCTTTAGTCCTCTCTCTGTCCTGCCTGGAGGAACCGTTGGCGTGTTGTTTACGTTGCTGTCTGCGTTGCTGTCACAGGTGGTCTAATGCTAAGCTAGGTGCCTTGCTGTGTGGTGTTAAGCTAACGTGGCTAGTTACCTAGCTTAGCGCGTGATATTTTACAAATTCACAAAAACACCATATGCCCCTTGTGAATGTTTTGGACATATTTGACATGTGTATGGCTAAAAATAATAATAATACTAATAATAATCTGTTCCTAACGTCCTGACTAGGCACATCTTTATCAGGCCCAGTCTGCGCTCTCTCTCTCTCTCTCTCTCTCTCTCTCTAGCTATAGCTCTCTAACGTAATATTATTCTTCTGTCATTTCCGGTTTATATCCAAGGTTTAACTTTGGAGAAATGGCTATGAGACAGACTCCTCTCACATGCTCCGGTCACACCAGGCCTGTTGTGGATCTGGCCTTCAGTGGAATCACTCCTTATGGCTATTTTCTCATCAGTGCTTGTAAAGGTGGGTCTCAGTGCACTCATCATCCTTATTCATGTCAAATACTCACTGTGTGATCACCTAGTCTGAAGAAAAGAAAGAAAGAAAGGAAAAAAAACAACAACGTCAAGCTTTTTACAGCGTCAGACATTTAAAAACATAAACCTGAGCTGGAGAAAAATGAAAGGAAACACTTAAGAAGAACCTCTTCAAGGTTTTCGAGACTTGACTTTTACTGGAAATCTTTTGTCGAGCCCAAAAATCTCAGGGTGTAAAAGACCCTCGTCCTTGCCTCGATCACGACCTGAGATGGCGGACGTCCGTCTTACTTCTGTCGGTGTGACGGACTTCTGGTTAAGATCTCGACCGGTTACGAGACGGCTCTGAAATGCGTCAAGAACGTCCGTGTTTTTACGCAGGAGGACGACGTAAGCAGAACTCAGTCGTTTCCTTGAATCGTAGGTCTACCGTCAGAGGATCTTCACGGTTAATAATGCGTCGATGACGTAGGAGCGTAGCCGTTTCCTTTAACCGTAGATCTATCGTCAGAGGATCTTCATGAAGAACGTGCGTTCTTCTTCACGCGGTCTGTTATAGAGTCCGCGCCCGATTTTATCGCGGTTTTATTCGCGTATGGCGTGACGAGCCTAAAACCATCTTTAACCAGACCGTATTTTTCACGTTGTTGTTGTTGTTGTTGTTGTTGTTATTTTGCTTAGCATCATGACACCTGTATGTAAATTTATGCAAATCAGGCTTTAGTGTGACGTAACATCCTCTCTCTTCTTTCCTCATGGGCAGATGGTAAACCAATGTTGCGCCAGGGAGACACAGGGGACTGGATCGGGACGTTCTTGGGTCACAAAGGTGCTGTTTGGGGCGCCACCTTAAATAAAGAAGCCACGAAGGCGGCTACTGCGGCTGCCGATTTCTCTGCGTAAGGAAAAACTCCACACACTGTTTCTTCTGAGGTGTTTAGCCATCATATCGATAATCGCACAGACGTCCCAGAATGCAATTCAGCCATACGGACAGCATATATTAGCCCGGCTACGAGATGACGTAGACGTAGGTGAGGTATAAAAGTTGAAGGTTTGGAAGCTGATCAGTTTGAGAAGAGCGCGAGAGAGCCGGACAGACCGAAGCACTAAAGCTCCGCCGCATCGCTCTGTCATCGCAGCTGCCTGAGAACCAGAGTCTCATTTACAGGTCTTTTTATTTATTATTATTTATTTATCGGTTTTCTAGTAAAGTACGGTCGAACCGAAGTAAAATCTTCCTCCAGGTTTACAAACGTTTCAGCAGAACCGCTGATGTTCTTCATTCTCCTGTGCGTATGTTGATCAGCTGCAAAGTTCAAAGCGCGTCCCTGAAACGGCTCATTTGCATGTAGTGACCACGCCCAAAAAACTCATAAATGGTCAAGTGCACAGAGAGCTGGGACATGAAATGAATAATCAGGGTAAAGGCTGAAAAAACAGAATTTTGAAGTTGTTTTGACTCACTTCTACAGTGCTGTGAAAAAGTATTTGCCCCCGTCCTGATTTCTTCTGTTTTTGTGTACATCTCATACTAAATAGTTTTAGATCTTTAAACGAATGCAACATAAAACAAAGGTAACCTGAGTAAACAAACAATACGGTTTTCACCAGTACCCGTCACCCATGAGATCAGTCTTTCACAGCACTGTGGTGGAATTTCGACCCACTCCTCTTTGCAGAACTGCTTTAGTTCAGCCACACTGGAGGGTTTTCGAGCATGAACTGCCCGTTTAAGGTTCTGCCACAGCATGTCAATTGGTTGAAGTCAGTACTTTGATTAGGACACTCCAAAACTTTTTTTTTTTTTTTTGAGCCGTTCAGAGGTGGACTTACTCCTACGTTTTGGATCATTGTCTTGCTGCTGGTAGAGAGCAGAATTCATGTTTCCCTCAATTACTGCAAGTTGCCCAGGCCCTGAAGCAGCAAAGCATCCCCACACCATCACACTTCCTCCACCATGCTTGACCGTAGGTATGATGTTCTTTTTGTGGAATTCCGTGTTTGGTTTACTGCAGATGTAACGGGACGCCTGTCTTCCAAACAGTTCCACTTTTAACTCGTCAATCCACAGAACATTCTCCAAAAAAGGTTTGAGGATCATCAAGGTGTGTTTTGGCAAAATTCAGACGAGCCTTAATGTTCTTCTGGGTTAGCAGTGGTTTTCACCTCACCACTCTTCCATGGATGCCATTTCTGCCCAGTGTCTTCTGATAGCGGAGTCATGAACAGTGACCTTTATTGATGCAAGAGAGGCCTGTAGGTCCTTTGATGTTGTCCTTGGCTCTTTTGTGACTTCCTGGATGAGTAGTCGCTGTGCTCTTGGAGGAATTTCAGAAGCTCGGCCACTTCTGGGAAGGTTCACTACTGTGCAGAGTTTTTCCATTTGGAGATAATGGCTCTCACTGGGGTTCTTTGCAGTCCCAGAACCTTTGAAATAGCTTTGTAACCCTTCCCAGACTGATGTATTTCAATCACCTTCTTCCTCATCATTTGTGGAATTTCTTTTAACTTTGGCAGAGTGTGTTACTGGATAAGACCTTTTAACCAACTTCACGCTGTTGAAAAAGGTCTACTTAAGTGTTGATTTGATTGAACAGTGTTGGCAGTAATCAGGACTGGTTGCGTCTAGTCCAGCTGAACCCCATTATGAATGCAGTTTCGTAGATTCGGGGAATTAGTAACTACAGGGGCAAATAAATTTTCACACAGGCCCAGTTGCTATCGGATAACTTTTTTTTTGCTTCAATGAATAACATTACCTTTTTAAAAACTGTCATTTGTGTTTGCTTTTGTTTTGTCTTAGATTTTGTTTTAATTTCTGAAACTATTTAGTATGAGATGTGCACAAAAACAGAAGAAATCATGATGAGGGCAAATACTTTTTCACAGCACTGTATACCAATAAAAATATTTAATAATGTATGATATTATTAATAATAATAATAATAATAATAATAATAAGTGAGCCGAGGCGTTTGTTCACGGCTTACAGCTCTGCGCAGACAGACCGGCCCGTCCTCGGTTTATACGTCGCCATTTCTTTCGTCACAATTGAATGATTTTCATGAGTTTTATTTGTCTTACTTTATGGGTTTGTTTAGGTTTCAGTACGATTTACGTAGAAATCCGTTCGTATCCAGCTTGATGAGTGAAGTAAAACGCATCGCTTGTATCGTTACGGGTTCTAAAGGAGTGGTTTGTTTTATTTTGCAGAAAGGTGTGGGACGCAGTCACGGGAGACGAGGTCCTCACCCTGGCGCACAAGCACATCGTCAAATCCGTCAACTTCACGCAGGTGAGAGCACGTCAGGGCGGACACGCCCGATGTTATCAGGAGGAAACGGACGCTCTTGCACCTTGCGGTTCTATTTTAGGAAAAGCCCGGACTTGCCTTTTGGGTTTTTTTTTTTTTTTTTTTTCTGGGTCCCATAGAACATGCAGTGCAAAGAAAAACACGACGTGCGGTGGCGTGAAGTGTTTTATTCCTCTTACACCACAGCAGTACGGTAACGTATTAGAAGGAGCGCATGAATAGAAAGCTGCACGACTGTCAGAGCTGCTGTTACAGGAAATTAATTATTCTGACCAATCAGAATCCAGAATTTAGATACACCTCACTCTAAATGTTTTCATTTCACAAAGCAAGAAGTTATAGAAACGTTAGCGCTCGTGCGCGCTCTCTCTCTCTCTCTCTCTCTCTCTCTCTCTCTCTCTCTCTCTCTCTCTCTCTATACATGACTGATGAAGCTGTCACTTTCTCAATACACGTATAATGATGCACCACTGCAGAATCATCTCTAATCTGCCGTCGCAACGTTTCCCTCATGAGCGTGCATACACAAAGACATTCAAATTACGTTGCAAAACCTCTATTTGCATCTGTTTATTTTGTGCACGAGGACGCACAGTGGTTGTCCGAATTACACTCGTCACGTCTGAACGGCGCTGATGCTGCCACATTAAAAAATAATAATAAGAAGAAGAAGAAGAACAATCCTTCTATTGGGATACTGTATCGCGCTGCACTTTCTCATCCTCACGGCCACAAATACAACCCACTTTGCATTTTCCCCATCAGCGAGGTAACCCCGTCATTCAAACCTTGCTGTGGGCGGGGCTTAACTTGGTGGCGGCGAATGTCCTTGTAAAGCACGTGCGAATGCTGGCATGTATGGTATTACATAATCAAACACATTCTACAATATCCCCTGTTGGGTGATAAATAGGACACTACAGTGGAGATACTCAGAGAGCGAGGAATGAGATTATTATGGTCTAGATAACGCTCCAAGACGACAGTTTCTGTAGAAAAAATGTTTTAGGGCTACAGATCTAACCATTTACGTACAGTCTGAACGATGCGATAAAAAATGTGTAATCTTTGGCAGATTGTTTTGGTGTGAAAGGAATAAAACACTTCCGAATGCGAATGCGTTACATCACCCAGTTGTTGATTATTTTTCTGTTTTTTCCTAAACGTTCATGACATTGAGTGTTTGTTTTATTGTTTACTTAAGGTATATATTGTTAACCTATACCCCCCTTTTTTTTCTTTTTTTTTTAATATGAACAGGACAGTAGCTGCCTTTTAACAGGAGGAAATGATAAAGTGCTGCGTATTTATGACCTCAACAAGCCTGAAGCAGGTACGAAAAATAACCAATCAGCTTTCTCATATATATATATATATATATACACACACATATATACAGGTGCTTCTCAATAAATTAGAATGTCGTGGAAAAGTTCATTTATTTCAGTAATTCAACTCAAATTGTGAAACTCGTGTATTAAATAAATTCAATGCACACAGACTGAAGTAGTTTAAGCCTTTGGTTCTTTTAATTGTGATGATTTTGGCTCACATTTAACAAAAACCCACCAATTCACTATCTCAACAAATTAGAATACTTCATAAGACCAATAAAAAAAACATTTTTAGTGAATTGTTGGCCTTCTGGAAAGTATGTTCATTTACTGTACATGTACTCAATACTTGGTAGGGGCTCATTTTGCTTTAATTGCTGCCTCAATTCGGCGTGGCATGGAGGTGATCAGTTTGTGGCACTGCTGAGGTGGTATGGAAGCCCAGGTTTCTTTGACAGTGGCCTTCAGCTCATCTGCATTTTTTGGTCTCTTGTTTCTCATTTTCCTCTCGACAATACCCCATAGATTCTCTATGGAGTTCAGATCTGGTGAGTTTGCTGGCCAGTCAAACACACCAACACCATGGTCATTTAACCAACTTTTGATGCTTTTGGCAGTGTGGGCAGGTGCCAAATCCTGCTGGAAAATGAAATCAGCATCTTCAAAAAGCTGGTCAGCTGAAGGAAGCATGAAGTGCTCCAAAATTTCTTGGTAAACGGGTGCAGTGACTTTGGTTTTCAAAAAACACAATGGACCAACACCAGCAGATGACATTGCACCCCAAATCATCACAGACTGTGGAAACTTAACACTGGACTTCAAGCAACTTGGGCTATGAGCTTCTCCACCCTTCCTCCAGACTCTAGGACCTTGGTTTCCAAATGAAATACAAAACTTGCTCCCATCTGAAAAGAGGATATTGGACCACTGGTCAACAGTCCAGTTCTTCTTCTCGTTAGCCCAGGTAAGACGCCTCTGATGTTGTCTGTGGTTCAGGAGTGGCTTAACAAGAGGAATACGACAACTGTAGCCAAATTCCTTGACACATCTGTTTGTGGTGGCTCTTGATGCCTTGACCCCAGCCTCAGTCCATTCCTTGTGAAGTTCACTCAAATTCTTGAATCGATTTTGCTTGACAATCCTCATAAGGCTGCGGTTCTCTCGGTTGGTTGTGCATCTTTTTCTTCCACACTTTTTCCTTCCACTCAACTTTCTGTTAACATGCTTGGATACAGCACTCTGTGAACAGCCAGCTTCTTTGGCAATGAATGTTTGTGGCTTACCTAGTGAACCAAACTGAGAGACTATTTTGAAGGCTCAGGAAACCTTTGCAGGTGTTTTGAGTTGATTAGCTGATTGACATGTCACCATATTCTAATTTGTTGAGATAGTGAATTGGTGGGTTTTTGTTAAATGTAAACCAAAATCATCACAATTAAAAGAACCAAAGACTTAAACTACTTCAGTCTGTGTGCATTGAATTTATTTAATACACGAGTTTCACAATTTGAGTTGAATTACTGAAATAAATGAACTTTCCACGACATTCTAATTTATTGAGATGCACCTGTATATACACACAATATATATATATATATATATATATATATATATATATGTGTATGTATGTATATATACACATGCATATATACGTATATGTATGTGTGAGCAAGAGAGAGAGATCCTAAACAATATAATACCTCGATGATATTTGCGTGGACATCAACAAGCCCTGCGTGTCATGAATGAAACTATTGTGGTTCCTCTGTAGAGCCGCGAGAGATCTCGGGCCACACGGCAGCCATTAAGAAGGCGCTGTGGTGTAACAGCGACCAGCAGATCCTCTCTGCCGCCGATGATAAAACCATACGGTAACATCATTTCATCTCTGCACACTGTTCACAGTGTTTGAGTCCTGCGACTCTCTTTGTGTGTGTGTGTGTGTGTGTGTGTGTGTGTGTGTGTGTGTGGAGACAATAAAGGAGAGACTCCTCCTTCTCCTCGAGTCAACATTTGCTCTTGTTTTTGTGTCTCGTTCAGTCTCTGGGATAGAAGCACAGGAGAGGTGGTGAAGACGCTGTCGTTCGAGGCGTCCGTCGGCAGCATGGAGTACGTCCCCGACGGCGAGGTCCTCGTCATCACCTACGGAAGGACCATCGCCTTCTACAACGCTCAAACGTAAATAACATCGCTCGCTCCCGAATAGCCAAACGCGGCGGTCGCCAGGGCGGATGTCCTATAAGGCGCAAGCTGCTCGTCAAACTCGAGTTTGCATGAGAGACAACAGGTGTTGGAGTGTGTGTGTTTGTGTGTGTGTGTGTGTGTGTGTGACTGATGCCATGTGTGTGAGTGAGTGTGCGTGTGATACACTTCCTTTGTGCTATTGCACGTGAGCCGTCTTAAAGGAATACTCCATGCGAAATAGGTTTAAGCAGCGTGACATGTAAAATATGATGTGTGTCTAAAGAGAATTCAAAGCTACTACAGAGACAACAAATATATTAACAGCCAACGAAAGAGCCGGTTAAATCAAATTAATAAGCTTTTAAATAGCAGTTATTCGACGTGTTGACGTAATTTCTACGGAAACAGGAAGTCAGGGCGGGACATATCGAGTAGCTCCTCCGTCTTTTGAAATAGCCAATAGCGTTTAGCTTACCTCACAGCCCGGGCTAATCCGTACTTGACAAAGAATTTCACGAATTTGGCAAGTTGATTTTTATACGGGACACTTCAGATTCTCGAGACCGTTTGATTGGCCTGAAAATCTGATGCGAATCTGAAGTGCGGGATGATGTCATCAAAATTGTTGATCCGTATTGCTTGTCCGACCGCAAAACAGGAAAAACGTGGTTACAGCTTTACCTCTGACTCTGGAGACTTCACCGCCTCAACGATTATACGGACTTTAATTCTGTTTATTATTAGCGGCGCGTCCGCCGGACGAGTCCCTGCGAACGGGTTGTTACTATAGAAACGATAACGTCTTTAAAAAACATATAAACCTGTGATTTGTGCCTGCACTACTGTAGAACACGAATCCTTCTGACCAATCAGAACGCAAAGTTAAGCGGCACTGTGCTGTGAGTAAGTTGTTACACGTTATGTAGTGAGCGTGTATAGAAACCCTGCTGGGGGGGAAAAAAAAACAATAGAAACCCTCATAAGATTTGTAATGGTTTTAATGGTTATAATGGGAATTGTATTGGTTTTAATGGAAACTGCAATGGGTGTCTACTGGTAATTTGTTGCCTCCTGTTGTAACATGGTGGCATGTTATGTCTAGTGGATACCATTAAGGACCTTAGCTGATGGTTTGTAATGGTATTTGTAGTGGAAACCATTAGAATTTCTGTTATAGTTTATATTGATTGGAAGCCATGTATGACTTTTCTGCATGAAGATGAGTTGTTATGTGGAAAGAGAGAGAGAGTAGCGATTATTTTTCCCACCTCTAATGCATGATTTTTAAATATGGCGGACGTTTACATGATGTATATAATATGTAATTTATTATATAACCGATTATTCATGATGTGTCTGTAGCTTGGACCTGATCAAGACCGTGGACGCTCCGGCCTCCATTCACTCCGCCTCTCTGCATCCCGACAAAGACTTCTTCGTCGCAGGAGGCGACGACTTCAAGCTCTACAAATACGACTACACCACCAAGGAGGAAATGGGTAGGAACTTAAAGAAACAAAACGTTAACGAGAGCCAGTTAACGTTTAGCATATTCACACCACCGTAATGCAGAGGCTCCCAACCCTGAGGGTCTCAGGAGACGTTTATCTCCAGCCGGTATTTATAGACTGGCCTTGTCCGCATAAACAGCCTCCAAACCAGCAGTTATTTGAGACTTGTGACATCGTTGTTGCCGGATTTGCATATGCAAATCGATGAGGAATGAAGCAGTGCGTGAGGTTAAAGTGTAATCGCTTTTACTTTGAAAGAATTTACATTTATATTAGAATCACAGCTTTTTCTGCACCACATAGCGATTCTTTCTTTATAGCTGTACAGCGTTCACGTACTTTACTGAAAATTCAGCTACAGAAATTCAGATTTGTTCTCCCCTCCCCTCTTACAGAGTCGTATAAGGGTCACTTCGGGCCTGTGCACTGCGTGCGCTTCAGTCCTGACGGAGAGCTGTACGCCAGCGGCTCTGAGGACGGGACACTACGCCTGTGGCAGACCGCCGTAGGGAAAACGTACGGACTGTGGAAGTGCGTGCTGCCCGGTGAGTCCTCGTCACACGTCACCTGAACCATATTAATCCTTTTCACTTGAGTCTAACGAGTATACATCACCTCAAAAATGACCAAGCTAGCATCTTAACACTTCTACGCTAGCGGCTCCCTGTGACCTCCTGATACGTAAACCTTTTATCTATCTATCTATATCTAGTTTTAAATCCATGGCGCCCCCTGGTGGTGTGGTCTCCCTACGCTTATAGCGCTTATCTCCAGAAAAGGGCCCTGCTGTCATATCAGCTGTCTTATAAACGTTACTATATACAGTATCTCACAAAAGTGAGTACACCCCTCACATTTTTGTAAATATTTTATTATATCTTTTCATGGGACAACACTGAAGAAATGACACTTTGCTACAATGTAAAGTAGTGAGTGTACAGCTTGTATAACAGTGTAAATTTGCTGTCCCCTCAAAATAACTCAACACACAGCCATTAATGTCTAAACCGCTGGCAACAAATGTGAGTACACCCCTAAGTGAAAATGTCCAAATTGGGCCAAAAGTGTCAATATTTTGTGTGGCCACCATTATTTTCCAGCACTGCATTAACCCTGTTGGGCATGGAGTTCACCAGATCTTCACAGGTTGCCACTGGAGTCCTCTTCCACTCCTCCATGATGACATCACAGAGCTACTGGATGTTAGAGACCTTGCGCTCCTCCACCTTCCGTTTGAGGATGCCCCACAGATGCTCAATAGGGTTTAGGTCTGGAGACATGCTTGGCCAGTCCATCACCTTTACCCTCAGCTTCTTTAGCAAGGCAGTGGTCGTCTTGGAGGTGTGTTTGGGGTCATTATCATGTTGGAATACTGCCCTGAAGCCCAGTTTCTGAAGGGAGGGGATCATGCTCTGCTTCAGTATGTCACAGTACATGTTGGAATTAGCTCCCCAGTTCCGGCAGCACTCCTGCAGCCCCAGACCATGACACTCCCACCACCATGCTTGACTGTAGGCAAGACATACTTGTCTTTGTACTCCTCACCTGGTTGCCGCCACACAGGCTTGACACCATCTGAACCAAATAAGTTTATCTTGGTCTCATCAGACCACAGGACATGGTTCCAGTAATCCATGTCCTTAGTCTGCTTGTCTTCAGCAAACTGTTTGCGGGCTTTCTTGTGCATCATCTTTAGAAGAGGCTTCCTTCTGGGACGACAGCCATGCAGACCAATTTGATACAGTGTGTGGCGTATGGTCTGAGCACTGACAGGCTGACCCCCCACCCCTTCAACCTCTGCAGCAATGCTGGCAGCACTCATACGTCTATTCTGCAAAGCCAACCTCTGGATATGATGCTGAGCACGTGCACTCAACTTCTTTGGTCAACCATGGCGAGGCCTGTTCTGAGTGGAACCTGTCCTGTTAAACCGCTGTATGGTCTTGGCCACCGTGCTACAGCTCAGTTTCAGGGTGTTGGCAATCTTCTTATAGCCTAGGCCATCTTTATGTAGAGCAACAATTCTTTTTTTCAGATCCTCAGAGTTCTTTGCCATGAGGTGCCATGTTGAACTTCCAGTGACCAGTATGAAAGAGTGTGAGAGCGATAACACCAAACTTAACACACCTGCTCCCCATTCACACCTGAGACCTTGTAACACTAGCAAGTCACATGACACCAGGGAGGGAAAATGGCTAATTGGGCCCAATTTGGACATTTTCACTTAGGGGTGTACTCACTTTTGTTGCCAGCGGTTTAGACATTAATGGCTGTGTGTTGAGTTATTTTGAGGGGACAGCAAATTTACACTGTTATACAAGCTGTACACTCACTACTTTACATTGTAGCAAAGTGTCATTTCGTCAGTGTTGTCCCATGAAAAGATATAATAAAATATTTACAAAAATGTGAGGGGTGTACTCACTTTTGTGAGATACTTTGTGTGTATGTGTATGTGTATGTATGTATGTATGTGTATGTGTATGTATGTATGTATGTGTATGTATATGTATATATATATATATATATATATATATATATATATATATATATATATATATATATATATATATATATATACACACACACACACACACACACACACACACACACATAATGTATACATACAACTTTGTGAGTTTAAGAAAAGTTCCCACTGTCCGTATGGGGATTCCTCCGGGTTCTCCGGTTTCCTTCCACCTCACGGGAACATTTCAGTAGGTGAAGTGGTGACTCTAAATTGCCCCCTGTCTGTGAATCAGTGTGTGCGATGGACTGGCGTGTCATCCGGGGTGTGTTCCCGCATCACGGCCAGGGTTCCTGGGATACACTCCGGATTGACCCCCTTCCTGCTCAGGATAAATTAATTATCATCAGCAGTCTCCAAAGTTCACCTTTTAACAAATCGACATGTTTCTAGAAGATTCCCCCCAAGTACAACCAGAAATGATTCAAATCTAATCCTCATACTACACACTTTGTTACATAATTAGTTAACGTTTGCATACAGTAACATGAGTAGACTTATTTACTTATTTATCTATTTATTTATTTGTTTTAAAGTAGTCCAATCTAGGGGTGGGCGGATGTGACAAAAATATATCGCAATTCCTGAAAGCATTTCTACGATACACGATAAATGTATCAGGGTATACAGGTACAGTATAACATAAGTTATAAATACTAATACGTTTGTTTATTGTTAATTATATATTCATAGTCAGTTTAAAAAAAAAAAAAAAAACTAATAAATATTTGACACTGAAAATGAGGGGAAAAAATTCAATCTATTTAAAAATGTAAACAATTTAAAGTAAAAATACATTTTGCTTGTACATCACATTAACCTGCTTCTAGTCTTCTAGTCAAGTTTGTTAATAATTTTTTTTATAGCTTAATTAAAAAAAATATAGAGAGATATCATGATATTTACAATATCTCATAAAAACACGTTGAGAGAATTTATCGCGGGACGGGCCGAGCGATACGACGATATAATACTGTATATCATAGATATTGTGATTATTTTATAATCTCTTTTTAATAATTATACCGTGATGCGTATCGTGTATCATAGAAATGCCTGGGTATCGTGATACGATATTTCCGGTCGTATCACCCAGCTCCAAGCTAAAAATCTTTGCACGCTTGTCCGACAGAGGAGCTGTCTTCGGAGAACTCGGACGCCCTGTACTGCCCTCCGGCTGAGATCAAGGCCTGAGGTGTGGACCGGGAAGAGCGAGCGGCGAGGAGAGGAGACGAGAAGAGAAGAGAGGAGAGAGGTCCAGGACAGGCCCAGATCATATACGATCAGATCCCCTGCAGAGTGCTGTGCCACCTCAATCTCCATCACCCAGTAAAATAAAATGATCAAAGAGAACCAACAAAACAGCCCGCTGAGCTGAGCTTAACACGAGGAGTGCGGGGGGAAATCCAGCAGCGCGTCACGCTACACGACCCAGACCACGCACCGGGAGGCAGTAGTAGAGATGGGAGTGCTCACGTTCCGACTCCCAGCTGCCTGCTCTCTCTCTGATGCTGTCCGACACCATCCGGCTCCTCCACCGCGCTGCCATCACAGTTACCTTACTTTATTAGTGTATTTTTTTATTTTCTTTTTCTTTTCCCCAGAATGTGTAAAAAAAAAAAATCTGTGCTTTTAAACGAACAAAAAGAAAAAAAAGGGATACACAGTGTTTCTATTAAGTTTATTGATCTCAGTGAAGGTGATCCTGAGGAAGTGTTACGTCAGATGTAATCCACAGTGGTGTTTGGTGTACTATATTCACCCGTTGAGTACGTCAATTTTGGGGTGTTTTTGAAATGTAACAAGTAAAACTGACTTTAAAAAAAAAAAACAAAAAAAAAGTGACTTAAGTTCTTAAGTTTTTCTTTGCAACCTGCCAGCTGTAATGTGTGGTCAATAAAAACGTTTGAGATACCGTTTAGAAGTTCGTCAGCACGCTTCATTTCATTCCTTAATGAAGACATAAAGCGGTGTGCCGTTGTAGGAAAATAATCAGCGACAGAGCGGTGCGACGAAAGAGTTCCTGTGATAAACGTTGATTGTTTTAATATTATTCCTCTTGCACCACAGCAGTTACAATGTCTTATTCATTAAAGGATGACAAATGATTTAATTCAAAAAGTGGAACTTTCATATATTCTAGATTCATTACACATAAAGTGAAATATTGCATATATTAGAATAAAGAATTTATAATACAGAAATGTCGACCTTCTGAAAAGTATGTTAATTTATGCACTCGATACTCGGTCGGGTCTCCTTTCGCATGAATTACTGCATCGATGCGGCGTGGCATGGAGGCGATCAGCCTGTGGCACTGCTGAGGTGTTATGGAAGCCGGGGTCGCTTTGATAGCGGCCTTCAGCTCGTCTGTATCGTTGGGTCTGGTGTCTCTCATCTTCCTCTTGACAAAATTCAGGTCAGGCGAGTCGGCTGGCCAATCAAGCACAGTAACACCATGGTCGGCAAACCCGTTACTAGTAGTTTTGGCACTGTGGGCAGGTGCCAAGTCCTGCTGGAAAAGGAAATCAGCATCTCCATAAAGCTCGTCAGCAGATGGAAGCATGAAGTGCTCTAAAATCTCCTGGTAGACGCTGCATCGACTCTCGACTCGAGAAAACACAGTGGACCAACACCAGCAGATGACATGGCACCCCAAATCATCACTGACTGTGGAAACTTCACACTGGACTTCAAGCAACTTGGATTCTGTGCCTCTCCACCCTTCCTCCAGACTCTGGGACCTTGATTTCCAAATGAAATACAACATTTGCTTTCATCTGAATAGAGGACTTTGGACCACTGAGCGACGGGGTTTTGAGTAAAAAGGTGTTTTGAGTTAATTCGCTGATTAGAGTCTTCTCAGGTCCACATCGCTGTATTATAAATATTTTATTCTGATATTTGAGATGCTGGGTTTTTCCAGTATCACATATCCACGAGCTGTAAGCTATAATCGTCAAGATTAAAACAAAAAAAGGCTTGAAATATTTCACTTTATATGTAATGAATCTAGAATATATGAAAGTTCCAGTTTTTCAATTAAATTACGGATCTGAGTTCTGAAAACTCAGTGCTGAAGCTCTCGCACTGGAGACTCCTTCCATATATGTGAAATAAACACTTCCTTACTTTTTTTTTTTTTTTTTTTTTTTAAAATCTGTACTGCGGATGAGCTGTTACTATAGCAACGATAACGTACATCAATGCAAGCGAGTTCATATAAACCTGCTGCTCTTTCGACCAATCAGAGTAAAGAATTGAGACGGAGATAATTTTACGACCAGCAGATGTCAGCCTGGAATCATCATTACCTGGAGTTCATTGTCTTAAAGGCTTAATAAGCACAGTATTTAATTTAATGAGTGAATTAATTTATTAAACCATTTATGCCGAAGTGCTCCGAATAATAAAATGTTCTTTCTCGCAAAATACTATACACAGCATTATAGTGAATTATCGTTAATGTAATAATAGTATTTGTGAGGCGGTTTTTGGTGTGACGTGAGACTCACTGCCGTCCCTGCTGAAAAAAAACAAAACAATAGAAACCCTCATAGGATTTGTAATGGTTTTAATGGGAATTATATTGGTTTTAATGGAAACAGCCATGTAATGGTCCCTGTGGGTCTCTCCTGGTCACTTGTTGCCTTCTGTTGGTGGCATGTTATGTCTAGTGGATACCATTAAGGACCAGTAATGGAAATAGTTTTAATGGTTGACAGCTGATGGTTTGTAATGGTATTTGTAATGGAAACCATTAGAATTTTTGTGATGGTTTGTATTGTTTGTTTTTTTCTTGTTTTTTTTTGTTTTTTTTCCCCCAGCAGGGACGTTCCTCAACATAGTTAATTAATTAATTAATTATTTATTTATTTAAAGTTTGACAAGGCAGGATATTGCAACACACACACACACACATGCATCATAACTAGGCCATTTATAAAACAATTTAAATGCACATAAAATAAAAGACCAGTTACCTTTACTATTAGCAAACACAACCTGAAATGCATTAAAACATCTCGCAGTCAATTCATCAAGTAAGAGCACGAGGAATAAAAGAAAGTTCATGCCTTTTTGTTTTACTCTTGGGCACGACGAAGTGAATAATTGGTTGTCGGAGCCACAGGCAGGAAACCGTATTGATGATTGATGGCGATGAACTGTCCTTGAGCGTGTTAGTGAGGGTACGTATGGTGGCCTCATCACGCCTCTCACTCAATGATGGGAGAGCAGAACTCTGAATACCTATTATCCGACAACAGCGTTTTTGAACCCTCTCTAACTCATCAGAGAGACCTTTTAGGCAGTCCGCCCAAAACTGGGCTGGCATGCTCAAACCTGGCCGTATAAAAGTCAAATACAGGTATGCAGCACTAAGATAATAGATCCTTGGACGTGACATCGTAATCGTATACTTGATGTGGGCGTCCCATGACAGATCAGATGTTGACTAGAAGTTACAGGAGAAGGAAGAGAGGGGATGTTGTCATCACTCCTGGTACTAATTACCATATCCATGGTCTTAGCTCCATTCATTGCCAGTGAAAATTCCCGTCCACTGAATCCAAGGCCTTCTGTGTTAGGCCAGGTAGGGATCCCATTACAAGCTCAGTGATCGTTAGATCATCAGCATATTTCACGGGAGGGAGGCAGACGTTAGGCTGAGCTGTTTATACAGATGACGAAAAGCAGATCCCCATGGGGAACACCAGCTGGAATTGGATACGAGGTAGACACACAGGAATGTGTCTACCTTCACTTCAACCCTTTGCTCTCTATTGCTTAGATAGCTCCTTACAATGAGCCAAACGGGGGTGTCTGAGATGCATGTCAGCCAGAGCAATTGAAGCAAGAATCAGAGCAGTGTCTGTTGATCTCGTCGCCATAAAGCCATGCTGCGATGGTGCAATCTTTGTAAGTGTATCCTCCAGAATGGCATCTCTGAGGATTCCTTCATACACTTTCCCAACACAGCTGATTAATGAGATCTGGCGGTAATCTGCTAGAAAACTGGGCTTTGCTTTTTCAGGAACAGCTTTGACCATAGCCTCCTTCCATTGGTTTTGGGGGGGGGGGGATGTTATGGTGAATGCGTGTGTTAAATATATCACACAACACAGGTGCCAGTTCTTCATGAAAGGTCTTTAAGACCGAAGTCAGGACCTGCAGCCTTCGCTGCATTCGTTTTGTGGAGTCTAGCCTTAACTTGCCTGATACTCAGGGGAGATATTCTACCATTTGACAGCTTATGTATAACATCTTCCTCAGAGGGAGAAGTGTGGATCACTTGATCCCACATGGAAGCAAAGTGTTTAGCCAAGCTGTCAAACTCATGTTGCAAAATGTTTATAATCCTGAGACACCACATCTCTCCAATCTCCTTCCATCCACATTAATGCCCTCACAGGTTTAAACCACTGTTTTGGTTTATTCAGCGCAGTTCTTCCACCTCGTTCTTGTAGTATTGTTTCTTAGCATTCTTTTTTTAGGCAGTGATTGATTTTAGATTCCTAAAACAGGTTTTACTGCCAGAGCAAAATGCTTGCTGTCTCTCTTTTATCAGATCTTTAATTTGTACGGTCATCCAAGGGTGGTCATTATTAGTAATGGGGACTTTCTTTAAAGGAACAGTTTGGTCCAGGATAGACCCGATAGTCGAAGTAAAGGCACAAACTTTAGCCTCAGGGTCAGTAACCTCATAAATGTGAGAAAAATCAGTAGTATTTATGATATTGCCTATTTGTTTCAGGGTTACATAGAGATGGTTTTTCCACAGGGTTCTGAAGTTCGGCAGGAATAACAGAGGAACACTCTGTCATAACGTGATTAGAATGACTGATCATCACCGCCAGTGGAATAAACGCAAGACGTCCATGATACACAATACACTGAGCAACAGATGGACTCAGGTCAGTAAATTGTAGTGCATTTACCTGCTGTAACGACTAATAAATGTGTACAGCCAGCTCCAGAACTATTGGCACCCTTGGTCATAGGTGTAACTTGCACTGGCGACATTGGATCCTAAAATCCTGAAATAAGTTCAGCCCTTATTTACGTTTATTTTCGTTTCTCAGGACGGCATCTGTCGTAAAAAAAAAAAGAAAAAGTCTCCTCATGATCAGCTTTCCATTACCGCAAACATCGCAAGATGATCACATTATCATATTAAGACATATCAGTAGTAAGTGAAGCATTTGCATAAATTATACTAATCCTTTAAATCCGTAATTGCTTAATTAATGTTTTTAAATATTAGTAGTAGTCGTATGACTCTTCCAGGCTCTTGTTATCTCCATCAAACCCCTTCAGATGATTCAGAATGCAGCAGCACGCCTTGTTTTCAACCAGCCCAAAAGGACCCACGTCACACCCCTCTTCATCTCACTCCACTGGCTTCCTGTAGCCACCCGCATTAAATTCAAGGCCTTGATGCTCACGTAGGAGACCTCGTCTGGAACAGCACCTCCCTACCTCAACCCTCTCCTCGGGGTTCCATCACGCAACCTGCGATCGGTTAACGACCGACGCCTGGTAGTGCGAGGCATGAGATCCCTTTCCAGAACCTTCAAACTGACTGTCCCTCAGTGGTGGAATGAACTTCCAACCTCAATCCGGACAGCAGAACCCGTCACCATCTTCAAAAAAAAAAAACGGCTAAAAAAAAAAAAAAGCCGTAAATGTATGATTGATTAAATTTGATTTATTTATTATTAATCAGTATTATTTTTACTGAAATTATTATTCATTTATTAGAATTGTATTACCTTCTATTTATGGGCTTATTTATTCCTTTATTTAATATATATTATTATTATCGGTGGTGGTGGTAGTGTTGATTAATTTATGTAATATTTATTATTTTTTAATAGATATTAATTAATATTTATTGTAATACATATTAATTTATTAAAACATTTTCTTACATAAATTTCACCGTTTTATTAAATCAAGATATATCACTTCTACTCATTGCCCTATTTGTTCCCTTGTTTGTTTGTTTGTTTGTTTGTTTGTTTGTTTGTTCATTTGTTACATAAATTATAACACTTTATCATAATCGAGATGTATCACTTCTACTCACGGTCCTATTTTTTCCAATGTTTGTTTGTTTGTTTGTTTGTTTGTTTGTTTATTACATAAATTACATCGATTTATTTAATCGACATTTGTTATAACATATCTATGCGTGTATTCATTCCCTTAACTAACATTTTTATTATTTATGTGTGTATTTAATATTTGTTTATTATTATTATTATTGTTATTATTATTTAAAACAAATCATACCGCTTTATTAAACCGAGGTTTGTTATCACATTGGCCTATTCATTATCATATTCGCGCGCACTCTCAAGCACGTGACAGCTCTGCACCAATGAGAGCGTTCTTTGTTACTCCGGCCGACCAATAGGATTGGAGTTCTGACCCTGGCCCTCGAGACGACGAACATGGGTCTGTTGGAGCTGGTGCGTGATAGCGAGCCAGGGAAAGAGAAGAAGAAGAAGAAGGAGGCGGCCGCCATGGCGGAATTTCTCACCGACCCGTCTGTGTTGACTAAAGACAAGCTGAAAAGCGCGCTGGTGGCCAACAACGTGGCGCTACCTAACGGAGAGCAGCGGAAAGGAGTTTACGTGGAGCTGTATCTGAAAAACTTGACCTCCCAGAACAAGAGAAGCGGCTCCGCGGAGGCTTTCTCCAGCGACGAGGAGCCTCCAGCCCCCGCCGCCTCCATTACAGCACCGCGCTCCGGCAGGGTGAGAGCCTCTGACCCCGCGGGTTTTATTTCCGTTTAATTAACAACAACACCGCCACATGCACGGCGACAGATTAGTTCTTTTCATTTTCCTGTCTGTACATCTATCTATCTATCTATCAAATATGGCTGACTCTATATAGCAACAGTAACTAAGGACGAGACACAAAAATTAAAGTTTTTAACCAGTGTTTAAACTTTTTTTTTTTTTTTAAGTATCTAAATGTGATAAATATTGTCAGTAGACAGTCCGGACACTGAAAATATTCCCCCGTGATAACTTTTGGGAGAAAAACACGCCGCCATGCTGCCATATGAACTCGCCTTTCCCGCTTAAATGATCATAGGGTTGTCACGGTAATCGATCACTTTCGGTACGATATACTGAGCGCGATACTTTAGCACGATATCACGATCCTGCAGCAAAAAGAAAAACATGCAGCAGGCACAGTGTTATTATACCGTGTTTGCACCACATTGTTGTTTTTTTTTTGAGTATTTTCGAGTGTACGCTCAGATACTTCCTGCTAGTCCTGATCCCGAAAGCAGTTCTCGATTCTGATTGGTCAGAAGGTAGGCGTTGGGAAATTTTTTTTTTTCGACAGTAGTGCACGTGCAGTAGCGTTTCTATAGCGATGGGAATCGTACGGCTCCTGTAATAATAAACGGGTTTTTAGTTTTAAAAATATGATCGATACGGTGACGTTTTCTGCTCGTTTACGGAAGGAGTCTCCAGTTCCAGAGGCAAAGTTTTTTCCGAATTTAGCTTCTCGGTCACATGACGTGCTGTGGTGAAGGGAACGAATGTTTATAACCGATGTGATTTAAACATTAAACGTGGGGGGTGGGGGAAATCGATTCACTTAACTATCACAGATTTTTTTTGGATATAATTCATAATTCAATTGCTTTATTTTAGTCTTTGCTTATAGACGAGGTGGAGAGAGAGAGAGAGAGAGAGCGACAGGACGTAGCGGTTTGCTTTTTGTTGAGGTGAGTCATTCGTTCATTAGCATAGCTAACGTTATTTTAAGCTAGCTGCTAAGGAGCTACTCTATTGATGTCCCACGTGATGAGACCAAACTCCCTGTAGACTTGCTGAAAGTTGTAATAGAATTTAAAAAAAGACCCCATGAGTCGAATTATATATATATATATATATATATATATAGTACATATTAAGTTGATTGCATATGTAAAAGTACATACAGGTGCATCTCAATAAATTAGAATGTCGTGGAAAAGTTCGTTTATTTCAGTAATTCAACTCAAATTGTGAAACTCGTGTATTAAATAAGTTCAATGCACACAGACTGAAGTAGTTTAAGTCTTTGGTTCTTTTAATTGTGATGATTTTGGCTCACATTTAACAAAAACCCACCAATTCACTATCTCAACAAATTAGAATATGGTGACATGCCAATCAGCTAATCAACTCAAAACACCTGCAAAGGTTTCCTGAGCCTTCAAAATGGTCTCTCAGTTTGGTTCACTAGGTAAGCCACAAACATTCATTGCCAAAGAAGCTGGCTGTTCACAGAGTGCTGTATCCAAGCATGTTAACAGAAAGTTGAGTGGAAGGAAAAAGTGTGGAAGAAAAAGATGCACAACCAACCGAGAGAACCGCAGCCTTATGAGGATTGTCAAGCAAAATCGATTCAAGAATTTGAGTGAACTTCACAAGGAATGGACTGAGGCTGGGGTCAAGGCATCAAGAGCCACCACACACAGACTTGTCAAGGAATTTGGCTACAGTTGTCGGATTCCTCTTGTTAAGCCACTCCTGAACCACAGACAACGTCAGAGGCGTCTTACCTGGGCTAAGGAGAAGAAGAACTGGACTATTGCCCAGTGGTCCAAAGTCCTCTTTTCAGATGAGAGCAAGTTTTGTATTTCATTTGGAAACCAAGGTCCTAGAGTCTGGAGGAAGGGTGGAGAAGCTCATAGCCCAAGTTGCTTGAAGTCCAGTGTTAAGTTTCCACAGTCTGTGATGATTTGGGGTGCAATGTCATCTGCTGGTGTTGGTCCATTGTGTTTTTTGAAAACCAAAGTCACTGCACCCGTTTACCAAGAAATTTTGGAGCACTTCATGCTTCCTTCTGCTGACCAACTTTTTGAAGATGCTGATTTCATTTTCCAGCAGGATTTGGCACCTGCCCACACTGCCAAAAGCACCAAAAGTTGGTTAAATGACCATGGTGTTGGTGTGTTTGACTGGCCAGCAAACTCACCACACCTGAACCCCATAGACAATCTATGGGGTATTGTCAAGAGGAAAATGAGAAACAAGAGACCAAAAAATGCAGATGAGCTGAAGACCACTGTCAAAGAAACCTGGGCTTCCATACCACCTCAGCAGTGCCACAAACCGATCACCTCCATGCCATGCCGAATTGAGGCAGTAATTAAAGCAAAATGAGCCCCTACCAAGTATTGAGTACATGAACAGTAAATGAACATACTTTCCAGAAGGCCAACAATTCACTAAAAATGTTTTTTTATTGGTCTTATGAAGTATTCTAATTTGTTGAGATAGTGAATTGGTGGGTTTTTGTTAAATGTGAGCCAAAATCATCACAATTAAAAGAACCAAAGACTTAAACTACTTCAGTCTGTGTGCACTGAATTTATTTAATACACGAGTTTCACAATTTGAGTTGAATTACTGAAATAAACGAACTTTTCCACGACATTCTAATTTATTGAGATGCACCTGTATTTTAATGTCACATTTAGCTATTAGCCTTGAGACTAACATATCGAAAACATATCGATTCGGCAGCCAGGTATCGTGACGGTATCGATTCGGGAGAGAAGCGTATCGTCCCAGCCCTAATTAAATGTAACTATACGTGGATAAAAAGTAGAGTGATTATAGTTAATTAAAAAAATCGTACCCGCTACGAAATTAAAACATTTAATTAAAATAAAACACCTCAGGATCGACTTCGTAGTGGGAAAGAGATATTATATATACGAAATATTCTGAAGTGATTTTGATATTTTTCTGGGGGTAAGTGAGAGTCTGTAGCGCTTTTCTATTCCAGTTTCTCTTCCTGTTTCTCCTGCTCTTAACAAACCGTCGCTTTAACGTGGTCACGCGGTTTCGGGTTTATAAACAAACCCTCGCCCGTGTGAAAGGCCTGCTATTAACACTTCGAGCTTTTTATTACTGCTTTACTGGGACTGAGGGTCAGTCGGTTGCTCCGGTTTAAAAGGTTATAATGTTAATGTTGGTGAAACGTGTGTTCAGTTTCGTTTTGGGTTTGACGTGAGCGACGTGACACAGATTATCCTGTCACGATGATCAAAGCTGTGATATTTAGGTATCACGATGTGTTTTGTTTGTTTGTTTGTTTGTTTTTTGCTTAAAAACTGCCAGCATTACAGTAGCATTGAATTTAATTTCATTTTAAATAAATGCAATTGTTTTTATTTATTTATGTAGGTTTATGTCGCTTGTAAAGTTATATAACTCAGAAAAGCGTATTGTGACAATTTATCACATCGTCATATCACCCAGGCGCCTGATCACGGTGCTGAGATCTGATTGGCTGAGCCGCGTGCAAAGCCGTCGTAAACTCCCACACACACACACAGCTGTGACGCATCACGATAATTACATTCTGTATTAATGCACGAACTTCCACGCAGTACCCGACTCTTAATTTCCGGTTGCTAAGCAACCGAAGCTCACTGTTGAAAGACTACGTTGCGTGCTGGAAGAATTATTTCTTGTGAAAACGATTCAGAACAACTTGCTTATCGTATCGTTTCGAGTCGCCGTCTACTCCGTGTGAAGAGCCCTCGTGACGTAACGCTTTCCCTCCGCACGTTTCTTTTTGAGTGATTATATGTTAAAAGGTTTTGCGTGAGATTGTTGACTGTGAGAGGCGTAAGGTCCGATCGCGTGCTCTGTCGCAGAATTTAGACTTGAATGTGTTCAATTTTGTAAACGCTTTCATTTCATATAATAATAAATATAAACGATACGCGACATTTTTTTAAAAAATTGCTAATCGTTACGTTTATTGGGATTTTTTTTTTGTTGTTGTTTATAGATTTTCTTGTTGTTTTTAATGTCATTTAAATGTAACAAATCATTATATTTATATCTGTTCTGTTTTTTCGAAGACTGATGATCGTCGTCATTCTGAAAGTCCGTTTGAGCTCTAAAATAGGATTTTGTTGTATGCGGCTCTTTCTCTTTCTCTGTGTTCAGGAGTTCGGTCTCAGCGCTCGGCTGTTTTCCTTCTGGGTTTGGGTCCTTTATTGAGGAAATAGCTGCCTGTAAGGAGGAATTTTCTGGACCTGTGCTGCCAGATGTGTGTTTTTTTTCTCTCTCACTGTCTCTCTCTCTGTCTGTCTCTCACTCTCTCTGTCTCTCTCTCTCTCTCTCTCTCTCTCTCTCTCTCTCTCTCTCTCTCTCTCTCTGTGTCTCTCTCTCTGTCTGTCTCTCTGTCGGTCTCTCTCTCTGTCGGTCTCTCTCTCTGTCGGTCTCTCTCTCTGTCGGTCTCTCTCTCTGTCGGTCTCTCTCTCTGTCGGTCTCTCTCTCTGTCGGTCTGTCTCTGTCGGTCTGTCGGTCTGTCTCTGTCGGTCTCTCTCTCTGTCGGTCTCTCTCTCTGTCGGTCTCTCTCTCTGTCGGTCTCTCTCTCTGTCGGTCTCTCTCTCTGTCGGTCTCTCTGTCTCTCTCTCTGTCTCCCTCTCCCTTTAAGAAATCTTAAAACTCTACAGTTGTGTATTATTAGGTTTATTTCTCTACCACGAGGTTTCTGAGGTTAATCTCAGTGCTGTATCAACATCGTGGTTTTTTTGGGTGGTGTTTGTGTTTCTCCACGTTAGTGTTTGGTTGTTGCCGGCGTGTGGCAGCGTGTGAACGCCGAACCGCGGCGCTGACCAGCGCGATGACGTCACGAACCCACAACTCTGGCACCTGCCTGAGTTCCTGACTGCAGGACGTTTCATTTTGCCCCCCTTTTTTTTTTTTTTAAAACTCCTCCGCCACCGAGCGTCGTGTCTTTGAGTTGTCCGTCTTTCTGTCCGAGATTCTCATTACTGCGATGCGGTCGAAGGTTTGTAGGATTGGTTTGGGATCATCATAACCAGCAGATGAACTGATTTAGATTTTGGAGTCTCTCTCTCTCTCTCTCTCTCTCTCTCTCTCTCTGTCTCTCTCTCTCTCTCTCTCTCTCTGTCTCTCTCTCACTGTCTCTATCTCACTGTCTCACTGGAAATCAAAAGTGTAATTTGTGACAGTTTTCAGAATTTGTTTTGGTGACATCTCTAATAAATATAGTTATCTGATGTTAAACACACACACACACACACACACACACAGTTCTGGTCCACTAATTTGATTGGACGAATCCCAGTACCACTGTTTAACCCTCTCTTGTGTCTTAACTTGGATATAAACATCAGCCAAATGAATAAATCTAAACTAATCCTAATCTTGCACTATTTCTCTCCGCATCATCCACTTGTTTGCATCTTGAACCTTTTGTCTAACGGTTTATCTTTACACAATACAGCTCAGGCTGTAACACGAACACACACACACACACACACACACACACTTGAGTTTGAGGGTGTGGTGATGGGATTGAGGAAAGAATTTTTTTCTCTTCCGATCTGTTTTCCTTCCCTCCCTTCCCCTTTAAAACGTTTCGATTGTGAAATCTGTTCTTTAAATACACGTCACTGCTGATCTCCCCACGAAGGCCTCAGGGTTTTTCTTTCCCTCTGAAGAACCCTATAATGTGAAACCTTCTCAACCCCAGTACACACACACACACACCTCCTCCTCCTTCTTCTCTTCACTCATTCTGTTTCTGTTCCACTTCATCTCGATCACATGTTTTCATTTCTGCAGAGTGAGACTTGGCTGAGCTCCTGGGGAACGTTGCTGTATTTTCACTCGTAGCACATGTGACCCCATTACTGAGGAATCTGTTGAGTCTGATCTGATGTTTTATTTACTCTTGAAAACTTAAAGCCTTGATTTTAGAGATAGATTAATGTCTGGGGTGTGGAGGGGGAGAGGAGGAGGGGGGAGGGGGAGAGGAGGAGGGGGGAGGGGGAACGGGTTTTATTCATAGTTTTGTGTCTGGCCACGCCCCCTTCTGACGGGCGGTGGTAGCTCAGTGGTTAAGAAGTCGGGCTACCGATCGGAAGGTCGTGAGTTCAAATCCCAGGACTGCCAAGCTGCCTCTGTTGGGCACTTGAACAAGGCCCTTAACCCTCAACTGCTCCCCGGGCGCCGCAGCAAAAATGGCTGCCCACTGCTCCGGGTGTGTTCACGGTTTGTAGTGTGTGTGTTCACTACTCACAACTCCTCATGTGTGTGCACTAACTTGGATGGGTTAAATGCAGAGGACAAATTCCAAGTATGGGTTACCATACATTGGCCTTCACATATCACTTTCACTGTCACTTTCACTTCTGATCAGGCCTTGCTGTGATGTCAGCGTTATTCTTGATTATATGTCTGGCCACGCCCCCTTCTGTTTAGGCCTTGCCGTGATGTCGTTATTTTTAGTTATGTCTGGCCACACCCCCTTCTGATCAGGCCTTGCTGTGATGTCGGCGTTATTCTTAGTTATATGTCTGGCCACGCCCCCTTCTGTTTAGGCCTTCCTGTGATGTCGTTATTTTTAGTTATGTCTGGCCCCGCCCCCTTCTGATCAGGCCTTGCTGTGATGTCAGCGTTATTCTTGATTATATGTCGGGCCACGCCCCCTTCTGTTTAGGCCTTCCTGTGATGTAGTTATTTTTAGTTATGTCTGGCCACACCCCCTTCTGATCAGGCCTTGCTGTGATGTCAGTGTTATTCTTGATTATGTCTGGCCACGCCCCCTTCTGTTTAGACCTTGCTGTGATGTCATTATTTTTAGTTATGTCTGGCCCCGCCCCTTCTGATCAGGCCTTGCTGTGATGTTAGCATTATTCTTGATTATATGTCGGGCCACGCCTCCTCCTGTTTAGGCCTTGCCGTGATGTCGTTATTTTTAATTATGTCTGGCCCCGCCCCTACTGATCAGGCCTTCCTGTGATGTTATTTTTAGATATATGTCTGGCCCCGCCCCCTTCTGATCAGGCCCTGCTGTGATGTTATTCTTAGCTGCAGCTGAAGTAGATTCTTGAAAAAAAATTCAGTTGTATTGAGCTGGTTACTGATCTCTTTCAGCTACAGGAAAAGATTTCACGGTTAGCTCACAATCACTTACTAAAAGATGTTCCTTTCAGTAACTGATCGAACTCGGAGCGGAAGAGTTTCTGTTGTTTCTGAAGAATTAAATGTGAATTGTAGCCCAGTACTCTGTCCGTGAGACCTGTCTAACGTGACGCTTTGTCTTCTGCAGAAAGCCACCAGGAAAACGGACCGGGTTCGTCCTGAGGAGATCGACGTGACCGAACTGACCAATGAAGACCTGAAGGACCAGCTGCTGAAGTACGGGGTCAGCGCCGGACCCATCGTAGGTGAGACGACAGGGTCCACAAGGAGCAGCTGGAATATGTCCGATCCAGAATCTGACTGGAATCGGAGCAGCTCTCTCAAACCAACAGGATGATAATGATGTTATTGTTGTTGTTGTTGTTGTCAGGTTTTCATATTGCAGTTTGATTATTATTGACTGCTCTCTACGCTGCACCTTGTACACTGTTTCTACCAGATACAAATAAATATATAAATAGTGTTATAGAAGATGAGTAAGTAGTAAATACCTTGGGGTGTGCTTATACAGGAAAATAATCAACAGCAGGGTGATGTGAGTTGCGGCCCCGAGGTTGATTGTTTTCTTTTAACGGCGCATCCTGAAGTGTTTCGTTCCTGTTGTACCACTTCGATTTGCCACAACTTTTAACTAAAGAACGGCACGTTGTACTTTTTATCCGTTTGTAGTTACCATGAAACAAAAGCATAAACTCCTCTGTTCTGAAGATGTCGGAAAACGTAGTTACAGCTTTACCTCCGACACTGGAGACTCATTCCGTAAATGTTAAATAAAGGTGTCTTTACTCTAAGAAAACTTCACCATATTGACAGTGATACACGGTTTTTATTCCGTTTATTATTGTGAACAAGCTGTTGCTATAGAAACGATAAATTTGTCGATGCACTACTGTCAGATCTGCTGTCATAGAAAATTGATCAATCAAAAATTCTGTATTTTTATTTAATTAATTATTTATTTTTTTAACCTCCTAGCATCCACCCGTAAAGTGTACGAGAAGAAGCTGCAGAAGTTACTGGATCAGGGTCCTCCTCAGACCACCGTCATCGCCGCATCCGAGCCGGTTCTGACCCACAACAGCCGTAACGGGAGCGCAGACTCGGATCAGTACAGCGATAAAGAGGAAGGTAAACACCGTGAACTCGAACACATTTTAAACTCCAGGAATTTCGACACGTTTCCATTTACTGAGAAAACCCGTTTACTCCAAAACTCGTTCAGGATAGAAGTCTAAGGACATTTATATGCCATAAAATGAAAATGAATTCAAAACGACAAGATCTTTAGATGAGAAAACCATGAAAGAACACCGTTGTCATTTAGTTTTATCCATCTTTCCATCACCGGAGCGGGTCGTTCGGTTTAATTCACACTTTCATGAGTCATCACGTCCACAACTTCGTTCCAAAGTCCCAAGTACTAATTGTTTTTAAATAGAAGATAAGAACCCTTAATTACCCAAGAGTATATATATGACACCCACTGCATGATTGGTCAGTGTTGGTGTAATTGACAGGGAGAAGAGAGAGTATGCCCCGCCCACCCTGCAGGCACAGCCAATCACGATCTCTAAGATTCCTGACTGTGGCTTTTTATTGGGATTCGAAATCGCACTTCTGGGTTTTTTTTTTTTTGTTTTTTTTTAATCAGATAATTAAAGTTTATTCGCTTAGAAACTCTCACTTTGCAAAAACTGACATCTGAGCAAGTGAAAATATCTTGAATCTAGTCAAATTTATCCAGTATTTCCTATTATAAGATTACCATAAACCGAATATAAGATCATCAAACGTTTTTCGAGGCATTTTTACAGATTTTAAGCTTTAAATTTTCTTATTCTGTTTTGCTTCTTTCTAGAAATAAATGCTTAAAATGAGTAAAATTATCTGCCAGTAGAACAAGACTATTTCAAGCTTGATATTAGTAAAAGAAAAACAAAAAGTATTTTAACAGTATTAGTATTTTTAATAATATTAAATATATTATTAAATAGTAATTTTTTTTTTTAACTAAGCTGTGTAGGAATCACTGATCTCTCTCTCTCTCTCTCTCTCTCTCTCTCTCTCTCTCTCTCTCTCTATATATATATATAAAAAACTGGATAGCTCATGACGTCACCAACAGTGAAGCTACTGCGCCGCCATCTTTGTATTCCCTAACATTCTGAACTCACTACAGGTCGTATTCACTGATTTTATATATATATATATATATATATATATATATATATATATATATATATATATATAAATATAATATAGGTCGGCGCCCTCTGTCAGAAGGGTGGCTTCACTTACTGCTGGCAGTTTAGAATTCCATAAGCTATCCAGTTTATATATATATATATATGTGTGTGTGTGTGTGTGTGTGTGTGTGTGTATAAAATCAGTGGTAGGAATTCATTCATTGCAAGAATGTGTGTGTGTGTGTGTGTGTGTGTAAATGAAATGATTTTGGTGATTTGTTGATCAGAGACAACAGCAGCAACAGTTCCAGAACCGGAACCGGAGCTAGAACCCGAACCGGAGCTCGTCCCCGTGGTGGAGAGGCCGCTGAGGAGCCGAGGAAAAACACCAGTGACCACCAGAACTCGAAGCAGCCAGCACAAGGTGAGGAGGAGGAGGAGAAGCATAAATACTGCTCACACGCACACACACTCACGTGCGCGCGCACACACACTCGCGCGGTTCCGCAAATTAGGTTTTCAGCCTCACACACACCGAATGGCAAAGTATCAAACCTAAAGCCCTAAACTTGTGCTCTTATCGTTTTATAAAACTTAGCAAAAATAAATAAATAAAATATTTTAACTGCACATTTGGAGGGTTTTAGGTGTTTCAGGTGCGTGTCATTAATTATTCCGGCTTTCTGACCAAAGGCTTAGTGTACGCGTGTGTTTGGTGTGTGTGTGTGTGTGTGTGTGTGTGTGTGTGTGTGTGTGTGTGTGTGTGTGTGTGTTTGTTCGAGTAGGTGAACAGCACCACCGTGTGTTTAATCTGCAGTGCACTGGTAGTGTTCATATTTTCAGATACAGTTGAGTGCAAAAGTTTGCGTGCCCTTACATTTCCTCTTTATCATTTATTCATTTTATATATATATATATATTATATTTATATGTGTGTGTGTATGTATAAATACATGTATGTGTGTGTATATTCGTTGCGCTGTCTTTTCTCAACCCCGCCTCTCTCTCTCTCTCTCTCTCTCTCTCTCTCTCTCTCTCACTGTCTCTCTCTCTTGAACACGCTAAATGCTGACAGCGTAAGAGATTTCATGTAAAAATCATTAACAAAAATATCTCTCTGAGAAGAAAAGAGCAATTTATGGGGTTTGATCTTTTTCTTTCCTTTTGATCTTTGTTTTATATACACAAGGATGTTCAAAGAGACTTTATATATATATATATATATATATATATATATATATATATATATATATATATATATATATATATATATATATATATATACATACAGTATAAGTATCACAATGTATAGGTTTAATGTCTGCAAAACATCATTTAAACATTCTAACTGAGTTTATAACTGTTATTTTTTTTGTGTGTCGAAAAATATATCGCAATGTCCGTGATATCTCAAACGTGTGTTATGTAATTTATCACAAAGATATCGATGTTGTTGTTGTCGTATCAGCCAGCCTTATTGTACGTTTGTTAAAATCTTCTAATCAGTGGAATCTGTCTGATCGCTGGACAAAACCGAATTTTTAATTTTTTTACTGATTGTATCTTTTAGCAAATGTGTTGTGTGAAGTGTGCGAGGAGAAACCGACTCGGAGAGCGTTGCGTTGTCGTGTGTGTGTGTGTGTGTGTAAGGAGGAAGACGATGACTCTGAGGAAGAAGACCTTCAGGTGGTGAATGTTGAGAGAAAGTCGAGGACGTCTTCTCGCCGTCTGGACCACGCTGTTCCTGACCTTGTAACATCACGCCGTCTTGTTTTTCTGGGCTGCTTTATAGCTTCACTGCGGGCTCTCGGATTTTCCCTTCGGCACATCCTGTCTGTTCTCGCGCACCTTTCCGGGGAACCTTAACGGCGCACGTTTTATCTGAGCCGTAGCCTTTTTTCACGACTGCACATTATAAGTGAATTTATTTTGGTCTTCTTCGTACTCCCGAAGGTTTCGGCGTTTGAGATGCTGCCAGTTCCTTGGGCGAGAGAAAGATTTTCGGTAAGACCACTTGGGCAGCCTTAGGCTCATCGGCTTACTCTCTTACAACCTCGAATGATTTTCTTCTATCGAAGGCGATACCTAAAGATCCGAAGCCGCTGCTCGTGGACACGATATTTCCCTCAGCGAGCAAGGGCGTCTCGTCCGAGTCTCCCGAACGTCGGACGGCTTCGGTCCACGTCGCTTCGGATGATTACGGCGAGGCCTTTCCCACTGACAAGGTGCTGTGTGAAGTAGATCTGTTTTTATTTATTTATTTATTTTCCAACACTGGTTGAAGGGAATTGAGTTCTCAACCTCGTTAGTGTTCGATTAAACTCTTCCTCAGCTTTATAAAAGGGTTCACCTGCCTGTGAAGACCGTGGAACCACGTCGTACGCCATCACCTTCCTGGCAGCGAGAAAGAAAGGTGCTTTTATATACTGTATATATTTTAATTACTTACCGAAATGATATCCAAACCTGACACGATCACTTCGGCGAATTTAGTTTATGTTCCTGAGTGTTTTATTCCTCTTATATAGCAGCGATTCTTACTTTGTGTCCATTCGTAGTTACATGTTAATGTTGTGGAGCGTCTTTAAAACAAGATGGTTCCTCTCATCACTTGCGTTAAAGCAGCTATACATTTTATAATTCCGACAAAATTTGCTCTTGGAAGATTTACAGCTTCACCTCCGACTCTTATAAGGCGCCGACACTGGAGACTCCTTCCGTAAATGTCAAATAAACGTCCCCCTGTTTTAAGAAAACGTCACTGCGTCGACTTGGATCACCGTAGCGGTTACTATAGAAACTGGAACGTATTCGAACGAGCGCATTAATATAAACCTGCTGCTGTTATAGGAGAGTTAACAACACCTCCTTCTGACCAATCAGAATCCAGAATTCAACAGCTCTGACTGGTGATGAGTAAAATTAGGCATTGGTGATATACAATCATTGGTTGGGATTGGTTAGATGTTAATGAGTTGCAGAATCACTATCTTGCCTCGTTTATAATATTACAACGCATAAAATTGCGCATTTATATAGGAATAAACATTTCTGTGGGTCTGTTTTTTTGTTTTTTGCTTCTCTAAAGCTTAGTGAAAGTTCTGCTGCTTTGCCTAAAGCATCCCGTGAGGAAGTACAGCATTCCCTCCTCAATACTGCTCTCCTCGAGGTGATCTCTTCTTCCTCATTTTAGTTTTATCGGAACACTACAGAAGCTCACAGTCTGTCCTTACTGAAGCAGAATGGTTTTTATTTTATGTATTTGTACATCAGGTTGGTCCACATGAGGTTCTGAGCTCTAGATCTGGTCATGTGGTAGGTACTGAGATTCTTATAAGGCTTATGAGATTGGGAAAGTTTCTGTACAGTTTTTTTTTTTTTTTTTTTTTTGGGGATCATCCTTGTGCTAAAGGGCTCGTTTCAGGAGCTTAAATCCACCAAGCGCACAAAACAGCCCAATTCACCTTGTTCAGCTTCAACTCAACCGTCCAGGGATCTGATCCACATGATGTGCCGCCTGTCAACTTCTCGAGCTAGTCAAGGCAAAGATTCCCCCCGTTCTCTCTCTCTAACGGACTCTCCACGTCATCCGACTTGTGATCTTCCCGTCGCAAAGAGCTCGCCTGACAGGAAGGTTTGAAGCTACGGTGATACTTTTTGTGGTTTTGTTTGCACACGGTGGTGGAGGGTGTCGGATTTGCTACTGCACACTGTAGGTGGTATGAAATTATTTTGAAATAGAGTTCCTGTTCATGTTGAGGGATTCTGACAACTTTTACGCCACCATATTAGAACCATTTCTGACCAGTTTGTAATCTTTTTCACTTCTGTTGTAGTTAATAACAAACATAATCTTCTCTGGATGGCAGGTATCAAGATTAAGGTTTAAGACTGGGTTTCAAGATTAGGATTAAGGATTAGGTTCCAAGATTAAGATTATCTTTTAAGATACATTTTAGCTTCTAAGATTAGGTTTCAAATTTAGTTTTCAAGATTATGATTAGATTTGAAGATTAATATTGGGTTTCAAGATTAATATTGGGTTTCAAGATTAATATTGGGTTTCAAGGATTAAGATTAGGTTTCAAGGATTAAGATTGGGTTTCAGGATTAAGATTAAGATTGGGTTTCAGGATTAAGATTAAGATTGGGTTTCAGGATTAAGATTAAGATTGGGTTTCAGGATTAAGATTAAGATTGGGTTTCTAAGATTAAGATTGGGTTTCAAGGCTTAAGATTGGGTTTCAAGGCTTAAGATTGGGTTTCAGGATTAAGATTAAGATTGGGTTTCAAGGCTTAAGATTGGGTTTCAAGGCTTAAGATTGGGTTTCAAGGATTATTAGGTTTCAAGGATTAAGATTGGGTTTCAGGATTATTAGGTTTCAAGGATTAAGATTGGGTTTCAGGATTAAGATTCAAGATTAGGTTTCAATCTTAAGTTTCAGTTCTTGTTGAACAATTCATGAGGTGTTACTGTGAAACTGAATCACCGCTGCTGCTGTGGTTGGGTCTCTGACAGCTTCTGCTTCACCACATTAGGAGCGATCAGGTGGTTCTGCTGCAGTAGTACAGAGCCGAATCCATGGGTTCCTCTCTCCAGTTACCCCCGTTCAGGGGCAGGATGACAGCCTCAGAGATCAGACACCAGGAGGACTGGTAATGCAGCAGAGGAGGATGATCAATAACAGGGGCTGCACGTGTGAATAAGGGCTGGTGCAGATAACTTCCTCTTACTCTTTCAATTTGTTCATCACTGTGGTTCTCGTCATCTTGGTTTCTCTCACGCGTTGGTGCAGTCCTGATGTTTCTTCTGTGGTTAATAACAAACTACATGCATTATGCAAGTCTTTGAATTTTTATTTTTATTTATTTATTTTTATTTTATTTTTTTGGCGTCTTGCATTTTATTTAATGTTACCGTGTTACTTCATCGTACGTTCTGTGTTTTGAGTGCAGATTGAGAAGTTATCAGCTGTTGAGCAGACCCCAAAAACAGCAGAGAAAGACTTGCTGAAGGAATTGTTCCCTAACGAGGTCCTCAACACTCCCACAGGAATCAGGTGAGTGCTCGATAATGCATCTTGAATGGAATCGTTTTGCATCTTGGATTGAATCGTTTTGCATCTTGAATTGAATCGTTTTGCATCTTGAATTGAATCGTTTTGCTTCTTAAATTGAATTAAGTTGAATCATTGTAAGGAATAAGAATAGTTTTCCAGACTAAAGTTAGATTTTAAGATTAGGATTCGGGATTAAGATTAGGATTTGAGATTACAGGTTCGAGACAAGGATTCAAGATTAAGATGAGGTTCCACAATTAGGATGAGATTTTGATTTTGAGGGTTAAGGTTTTGAGATTAAGATTCAAGATTAGGTTTTTAAGATTAGGTTTCAGTAGGATAGACCTGAATTTTGATTTGTTGCCTTGAGAAGCACTGTATTATACAGTTTTAATGACATGGTTGTAATGTAGCATTTCCTTTTTCCGAATTCTCTCAGCGCCACTCGTCGGCAGCCGATTAAAGGAGCAGCGGGCCGGCCCTTCAGCGACGCCTGGCAGGACAGCCCACGTCCACGTCTCACCGAGCACAGATACACCAGTTCCTCCTACACGGAGACCCGATCTGTCCCTCGGGTCAGCGCCGTCCCTCGGGTCAGCGCCGTCCCCCTGTCCGTCCCTAAAACCTCAGCGCCCCAGAGTCTCCAGGCCAAAGCGAGGCGCCGAGTGCCCGTGTGGGTGCAGCTGCTGCTCCTCGCTGGCGTCGCCGGCTTCTTGCTGTTCATCTACCAGGCCATGGAGAGCAACCAGATGAGTCCGTTTGGGCAGCCGGCCCACAGCAGTGAGATAGAGAACACCGGAAAATGAACAGTCCGTCTTCAACGTACCTTCAGACCACCGGCGTTTAAAGACTTCTCTCTTCCCTGTACATCGTTTTTCTAACTCGCCCAGTCCAGAGAACCATCCGGAACCGAACCGGGATCGCGAGAACCCGTTCGCGTTTCTTTTCTGATCAGTTTTCGAGGGGCTCTGTTTGGTGCTAGGTTTGTAAGAAGCTTCTGAATGAAAGCTAGAAATTAAGGACACGCCAAAAAAAAAAAAAAAAAAAAAAAAGCAACATCTCCGTGTACTTTTTATGTTTTGTGAATAAATATATCTAGGAAATAAAATTTAAAAAAATACAAAAAAGCATAATTAATCTGATTTATGAGTTTAATAAGTCACAAGACGGCCTTAAACTGAACTCGGGATGCATCGATGCACTTTGTTTAAAATCAACTCGCTAACGTGGTAAAGAACGAGCCTAGTGGTGCATGAACACACGTTTCGTGACCACCGTCTAAACCGGGGAAAGGTAAACAGAACCAAATAGAATGGTTCCGTGCCGTTCCTGACCGGTTAATGCTAACTAGGTAACTCGTTTTGGTATCGTCGAATAGCAAAAAAGAAAAAAAGTGTACTCGTTCTGAAAAATTTAGTACCGATGCGTCCCTAAACCGAACCCGAACCCGTCTCCTCACTAACCCATCGTTTCACATAATGTTATCCTGTCGCGTCTTATAATATTTATGTATGTAACTTGTGTTTGCAACGTAATAAGACATGCACTCACGGCCACTTTATTAGGAACATTCACGCTCATTCATGTAATCAGCCAATCACGTTGCAGCAGCGCGATGCAGATGCACGTCATCCTCAGATTCCTGTTCTTGGCTGACGGGAGTGGAACCCGGTCTGGTCTTTCTGCTCTTGTAGCTCGCCCAGCTCAAGATTTCGACGTGTCGAGATGCTTTTCTGCTCACCACGGTTGTAAAGAGTGGTTATTCGAGTTACTGTAGCGTCCTCCTCGGACCTCTCTCATCTCATGTTTTTTCGTTTTCCGCACCATTCTTTCTGTCTAAGCACGGTCAAAGTCACTGAGGTCTCATTTTATTTTTTTCACGCGCCGATGTTTGATGTGAACGTTACATGATTTTACGCGTCGCTCTGCCGACACCCGATTGGCTGATTTCCTAATAAAGTGAACGACGAGCGTATATCACGACTCACTTTTTACTATATGCAACATACTTATTTGTACGTACGTATTTGTACGTGTTTATTCATTAGAAATCCCAAAAAAACTTTAACAGCACCAAAAAAAAAAGAAAAATCCAAATTCTTATTATAATTGAAAGGAAATTGACCTTATTGATGATTTCAATAAGAAATCAGAGTATCGTCTTCAAAGGATTTGGTAAATAATAATAATAATAATACTTTTTTTGAAAGAAAAAAAAAAGAACTAGATGAATTATTGGCTTGCGAACTTCCAGACATGACTTCATTCAGCCATCGTAATTTCCTCACCTATCATATATTTACTCGTCCTTATTGTATTTATTGCTGTTTGTTTATTCGGGAGAACGGAGCACGAATTAAGACCGAGATTGAGAATGTGGGCTTTTGAATCAAACCGTGGGGATTTTTTTATACTGTAGACGGCATCATGTGATTTGTAGAAATGAAATAAAACATTTAACTTCATATCAAACGTTTCTGGTGTGTGTGTGTGTGTGTGGTTATTTCACACACTGTTCTTCAGATGTTCTCGTCACACACCGAGGGCTAATCACAATGCTGGGGATAAATAGAGACGACTAATCTCCTTACAGCTCAGACTACACATTACTGCTGATCAGTGTTTACTGATATAAACACTGAGGCGTTTTTACGTTTCCAAGACGTTTCTGTTCAAAGCTTTAAGAGCTAGACAGCCAGATTTAACTTTTAGTCTTTATTTTATTTCTTTTTCTCGTTTTTTTTTCTTTCTTTTTTTTTTCTTTTTGGTGAATACGGAATAATATTTGTGCCACCAGGGGTACATTCTTAAAAAAATTGTTTATCAGATTTTCAAAAAGGAAAATTGAATGTAGTTTACTAAATACTCTTTACTAAATAAATTCACTTTCCATGCTGTAGTTTGAATTTGTATACGATTAAATGAAATTAAACTCCGATGTACAAAATTCAAACACTAATTTTGGTAGCACAATAAATTTCTGATTTATTTTCTTAAAATGAATTGAATGTTGATAAATTACACTTAAAACAACAACAAAAAAAACCTTAAATGTGTGTGAGATGTTTGAGTGCTACGGCATGGCAAACGAGCACAAATTTGATTGTTGGTTATTTTTTCAGCCACTCAGAAGTTAAGAAATTTATTTCATTTTAAACAACAAATTTGCGACTTTTTAAAAAAATTTTATTTTTTTTTTTTAAAGAATTGATTTTAAAGCCATGTGGACCAATTCAGATTTAAAACTTAATATCGTACTAACAGTAACGATAATCTGTTAGAAGGAAAGATTCCATGTAGCACCTTAAAGCGTTCGCCGTCTGACGGGAACCTCTTGAAGGTTCCGTCTAGTACCTCGTGACCTTCAGGAAAGGTTCCGAGTAGTACCCTTAAGCATGCGCGGAACCTTTTGAGGAAACCTCAAAGTGTAAAAGAGAGTGTAAAATTCCAAAGCCTAAATTTTATTATTTCTAAAACTGGAATCCGAGTCATTAGAGGCGGGAAAGTTCGGCAGGTGAAACTGTGAGCAGGTGCGAGCTCCGTCTTCACCTCGCTCCGTTACTCTGACGTCACTGAAGGACGGGGAGGATTTAGCGCGAGAGCCGTGCGACTGAAACTCGCCGGCTGTCTGAAACGTCTCTGCATCTGACAGCTGAGTATTTAGTCAAATTTACAGTGATTTATTTATATATATATACATATACACGTCTGAGTGTCTTTATTTAGTTTAACATTGAATATTTAATCCAGGAGCAGGTATTGTGACTGATTCCAGAGAGTTTTTGTGACATTACTGCTAATTTATATACACCATTTTATATATATATAGAGAGAGAGATAGATTCTTATTAATCTCTATTGATCTTTTATTTTCTAACTGAACAAGTGGATTATTTATAGTTTTACAGTAAGTCGGTGCAGGTGAAAATGTACCCGTCAGGACTAAAGTCTTTATCCCGGGTGAACCTGTTCCACTCGCCGCTAATCTCCTTACAGCAGCAGGGAGATGAACGGAGACGCCGCACCCTGACCGCAGCCTCCTACCACGGTAACGTATTTATAGACACGACGATCATTAGCACTTTGAACGCAGTTTATATAAATGCACTGAATAGGGGATTAATATAATGTGAAAACAAAAACATTGTGCGAATACGTATAGTGGATATAAAAAGTCTACAAAGCCCTGTTCAAATGGCAGGTTTTTGTGAAGTAAAAGAAAGACAAGTAGATAGATAAATAGAAAGATAAATCATGTCAGAACTTTTCTCACCTTTAATGTGAAATTGCAAAGTATACAAATAAAGTGAAAAAAGGGAAAAAAAATGGTTGGATGTATGCTTTGGGTCATTGCCTTGCTGAAAGGTGAAAGGTTTTGCACTAAAATCAGCTGGTATTTGTAGCTATTCATGATTCCCTCCACCTTGATAGCAGCCCTAAAGCATGACGCTGCCACCACCATGCTTCACCGTGGGGATGCTGTTCTTTTAGTGTTGTGCTTTTTTTTTTTTTTGCACCAAACTTGGAATTATGGAATTATTAGACCTTTTGGAATCGGTCTCATCAGACCATAACACATTCTGCCACATGGTTTGGGGTGATTTAGTTGAGCTTGGGGCTTCCGTCTAGCCGCCCTACCCCATAGCCCAGACATGTGAAGAACACGAGAGATTGTTGTCACATGCACAGAGTGATCAGTCAGATGTTCCTGCAGCTCCTTTAATGTTGCTGTAGGTCTCTTGGCAGCCTCCCTGGTAAGTTTTTGCCTTGTCATTTTGTAAAATTTGGAGGGACGTCCTGTTCTTGGTGATGTCACTGTCGTGCTCCATTTTCTCCACTTTTTGATGACGGCTTTCACGGTGTTCCATGATGCATCTAATGTTTAGGAAATTCCTTTATTACCCCCCCTCCTGATTTCATATCTTTCGACAAGTGAGATACCGTACATGCTTTGTAAGCTCTTTGCGGGCCACGGCTTCAGCATTCGGATGAAACGAAGCTGATGTGAAGAAAATCCTTCAAAAACAGCTTGTCTTTATTCGCTCCCAATTTATCCCCCCCCCCCCCCCAACCCAAAATGTTTGATTGTTTGTCGCTTAGTTTCTACACATTGTAATTTCACATTGAGGGTGGAAAAAAAGTTCTGACCTGATTTATCTTGGTTTCATTTTTTTATATCACAAAACCTGCCATTCTACATGTATTGGACATGTAATTTATCGCTGTTGAGTTCTGGATTCTGATTGGTCAGAAGAAGGCCTCGATTAATTTTCTAGAACAGCTACTCCGACAGTAGCGCAGGTTTATATTAACACACTCTGTAATAAGTTACAGTTTCTATAGTAACAGCTCACAGACGTGCTGCTAATAATTAACTTATTATATAAATAATATTTTCTGAAAAGTAAGGAGATGTTTATTTCACATTTATGGAAGGAGTCTCCAGTGTCATGACCAGAAGATGTAAAGTTTCCCGACATCTTCAGGACATGACATGACATGACAACTTCCCTTGTTTTTGGAGTTGTTAGTTGCAGAAACCATCACAACATAACATATGTTCTTTTGCGTTCTCTTGCTTTGCGTCCTGTTCCTTGTTTCCTTTCTAAGAGGCTGATGTGAGCTGTGAGTACGGCTCGAACAAATACTACGCCCTGTGCGGTTTCGGAGGCGTCCTGAGCTGCGGGCTCACGCACACCGCCGTCGTGCCTCTCGACCTGGTCAAATGTCGCATCCAGGTTCGTATCGTGATCCAAAACGTATGCGAATTCATAGGGAACTTCAGAATATGTTATACGTCATGTGTTTCAGGTAAACCCGGGTAAATACAAGTCCATCTTTAACGGCTTCTCTGTAACCGTGAGGGAGGACGGGCTCCGGGGTCTGGGTCGAGGCTGGGCTCCTACGTTCATCGGCTACTCCATGCAGGGTCTCTGCAAGTTTGGCTTCTACGAGCTCTTCAAGGTGCTCTATAACGACATGCTAGGAGAGGCGAGTATGAGACGTGTGAACCTGCGGTCGTGCTGATGCCGATGTGTCCGTCGGTGATGTTTGACCAGCCTGTTTCTGTGTGGAACCACAGGAGAACGCTTACCTCTGGAGAACGTCGGTGTACTTGGCCGCTTCTGCCAGCGCGGAGTTCTTTGCCGATATTGCTCTGGCCCCCATGGAGGCGTGTAAAGTGCGGATCCAGACGCAGCCAGGTTACGCCAGAACCCTGAGAGAGTGCGCCCCAAAAATGCATGCAGAGGAGGGGCTATGGGCGTGAGTATAACATTTAAGGTTAGCTAACAGGACTATCGGTATTCGGTCCACAAGTAAGTAACCAGATTACGTGGAGAAGATCTTTCAGCTGGCTGATGATACACAACATCTTCTTCAAAGGTTCTACAAAGGCGTGTATCCTCTGTGGATGCGTCAGATCCCCTACACCATGATGAAGTTTGCGTGTTTCGAGCGTACGGTGGAGATGCTGTACAAGTACGTGGTGCCCAAACCTCGCAGTGCCTGCTCCAAACCCGAGCAGCTCGTCGTCACCTTCGTCGCCGGGTACATCGGTGAGTGAGACCACACAGGGACTGGAGATTAACAGTGTGATCAGAATATGCCAGAGTTCTCTCTATGTGCTTGGACCCCTAATGATAGTAGCATGGGTCTGATCTTATTTTCAGATCTCTAAAGGACGGTTGAGAAACAAGTGCTGAAACAAATGCGAGATGTTCTGATAGTCACATGAGCACCATTTCTTCTTCTCTCTTTACTCAGCCGGTGTGTTCTGCGCTCTGGTTTCCCACCCGGCCGACTCGGTGGTGTCCGTGCTGAACAAGGAGAAAGGAAGCACAGCCATACAGGTGCTTAAGATGCTGGGACCTCGGGGTGAGTCTTCCTTCACACACACTCACACACACACGGATTTGTTTGAGATGCTCTGAGGATGCAGTACCTCTCAGTCCCCACCTGGAGGTGCCCTTATACCACAGCTTCTCATGCTGAACCCTCTCTTTGGTTTGGAGCAGTGGTCACCAACCCTCATCCTGGAGGATCTGCGTTCCTGCAGGTTTCATCTTTAACCAAAATCTACCACACCTGTTTCAGTCGATCGAGAACTTCTTAAGGTAATGATTAGACGGTCAGGTGGGGCACCATTATGGTTGGAGCTAAAGTCTTCAGGAAGGAAGATCTCCAGGAACAGGTTTGGTGACCACTGGTTTAGATCTTTGGTCTGAACTTCCCCGAGTTCGAGAACGTATGAGAACTTGTGATCTGTGGTAGGAAGAAATGTAAAGATGTTTAACGTCGACTCTTCGTCCCGCAGGCGTGTGGAAGGGGCTGTTTGCTCGCATCGTCATGATCGGCACGCTGACCGCCCTGCAGTGGTTCATTTATGATTCGGTGAAGGTTTATTTCCGCCTGCCGCGCCCGCCTCCCCCGGACATGCCCGAGTCTCTGAAGAGGAAGATGAGTTTGGCAGGCCAATAGTGAAAAAACACACACACACACACACACACACACACACACACACACACACACACACACACAAACAAACCTCAAGGGCAAAATGTAACAAAACGTTCCGTGTGATTTCACCAGCGAATGAGTAAAGTTAACGATATTAAAGGTTCAAACCCGCAATAATGCCTCAGTGGTCTGGTTTGTTATCCTTCCAGTACCTGGAAACGATTAGAACATTGAGCCGTCACACATCACGATACATACAGCACAAGCCAATGAATGATAACAGAACCTGGGGGTTCTAAGGAGGTGATAAATTTCTTAAATTACTGTTGTTGAGTTCAGTCTGAATATACGTACGTGTCCGAACTCGCCGAACTGCCAACTCTCAGTGAATCATTCCTCTGATTTATGATGACTCTCACTTGAGTGCAAAGGTTTGTGCACCCCCAAAAGGTTACTGGGTACAATAAGGAAAATGTACCTGTCTGTTACAATTTATCTACAAACAAATAAAATTACGAGCGGTTAAGGAATGAGAAGTTGGTGTCAAAAGGAAATTCAAGATGAAAAATTGTACGTAGTCTTGTAAGTAGTAGTGGAAAGTAGTTTTGCCATGAACCTCTGATCTGATCTGATCTGAAGAAGGCATACATGATATGATGTCTGATGGTTACAGCAGATATGTCTGGACAAAGATGATGAAGTCAGTCATAAAGCCACATTTAGAGAATATATCACAATTAGAAATGGAGAACATGAAGGAACATCTGCGCAACTGAACACGCCTTGTTTCTTGAGGGTGCACAAACATTTGCACTCAGCTATACATGGATGAAATTTCACGGCTACCAGATTTACCCAAGATTTTTTTACAACTTCTGTGTTTAAGGCAAGACACTGCAGGTAGAAATGACAATTTAGGTCATTGTTAATAATTTTTTTTTTTTTAAAAGACTTTCTCAAATCAAAACTCAAAAAAATAAAGCTCCCTGAAGCTTAGCAAATTTGAATAAGTCTTTAAACCCCGCCCACTTTACAATCCCGTCATGTCACATCCCTGAAAGTCTTGTTTCCGGATATACACGTCACTTTCCTTTATAAACCGTATTAATCACGCTGACTAGAGTGGAAACACCACATTTTCCAAACTGTTTTCCTCTAAATCATTCAAACCAAAAATCTCAGTTTCTATATTTTGAGAAATTTTTCAGAAATTCATTTTTATCCCTGATTAGAAGTATATTACAGAGGAATTTTTTTCCACTTATCCCAGAACTGTAACTCGTTTTTAAAGGCAACTCTTACCCCTAGTAAGTTCAAAATGTAAATTTTTTAAATACACTAAATGGTCAGATGTGGTTCTTCCCCAAACTGTCACCACAAAGTTGGAGGCACACAATTGTATAGAATGTGTTTGTATGCTGTAGCTTTCCGATTTCCCTTCACTGGAGCTAAGAGGCCCAAACCTGTTCCATCATGACAATGCCACTGTGCACAAAGCGAGCTCCATGAAGACACGTTGTGTTAAGGTTGGAAGAAGGTCGAAGAACTCAAGTGTCCCGACCTCAACCCCGCTGAACACCTTTGGGATGAACTGGAACGCCGACTGCACCCCAGACCTTTTCGACATCCTGTCATCAGCACCTCGTTAGTTCTCGCAATTCGCACAGCTACGCTCCAAAATCTACTGGAAAGCCTTCCCGGAAGAGTGGAGCTTATTATGAAAGCAAAACTTGGGACTACATCTGGAATTAGATGTTGAACAAGGACATATGGGTGTGATGGTCAGGGGTCCATCCGTCAGGGGTCTTGAGACGTTTTCTCTTTGGACTTGGACTTGGGCTCAGATTATTTGGCATAAGTATTCAGACTTGTCATGGTCTTGATAAATATGGCCTTGGACTCGACCGAGAGGTTTTTTTATTTTTTCTTTTCATATCAAGTTCCTTCTTCAAGAAAACAGCCTAATCATTGGCGTGACGTAGCTGAAGTAAAGTCTTGGCCTCAAGAACGTTTGACTGGTTTTCGCTCTCGATCTTGACTCCATCTCGCTTTCACGTGGACTCATTTACATTAATGCCCTTATCCAGAGCGACTTACATTAATTTCATTTATACATCTGAGCAATTGAGGGTTAAGGGCCTTGCTCAAGGGCCCAACAGTGGCAGCTTGGCGGTGCTGGGATTTGAACTCACGACCTTCCGATCAGTAGCCCAACGTCATAACCCCTGAGCTACCACTGCCCGTGACTCGAGCTCGACTTGGCCTCGCATCAGTAAGACTCGGTCTCTACTCGATCTCGGCTAGTCCTGGTCTTGGACTTAATGGTGGTCTTGGGAAAAAATGATTCCACGTTTAATATTCAAATACGTTCGTCAGCTTCCAGGCTCCGTAAACATCTCGATTGTAACCAGACGCATTTTTCCAACACAAAAAATACTTGTAAGAATATCAGCAATTCCCTCCGGGATTCCGTGATTTTTACGATCGCAGGAATGAACGGAAAATCAAGCAAACTCCGCGATATTCGGAGGAGCTCGCGATTTTTCAAAATTATCGCAGATTTTACGCAGATTTGGGCCGAGACACGTGCCACGAGTCACGTGACGTCATCACGACGCGCATTCATCCAAAGCCCTCTTCGATTCACGTGCGTCGAACATGAGCACAGCTAAAAGGTCTCATTTACCGACAGACATCACGACAATTTCAAATTTCATTTGTCACGCACACAACCATACGCAGTACGACGTGTTGTGAAATGCTTTATATTCACCTGTAGTGACATGTAGACCACATGAGCAATTTTCCCTCCAAATTATCTGGGTAAATGTTGCACACCAGGGGTATTTAATAGCAATAGCAGTGCTTTAGTTTAGTTTAGTCGTTCAGTACAGCAACCGAGTGCTAAATAAATGTAGAATCCATAAGAAATGCTGATTAGGAATATTTTCTCACATTTTGTCTCTCCTCATATGGCAGTTTTGACCAAATTACGCCTCGGCTATCGGGGAAACTATTTCCCGGTATTTGGATCACCATTTTGTTCCGTGATGCAGAATAAACTTGAAAATGGGATCTGGTGTGTGTGTGTGTGTGTGTGTGTGTGTGTGTGCTCTTTGTTCCCCTCTATCCTGTGTTTTCTTTTTCCCTCTCATCATCTCCGAGTACGAGCTCTGCTAACCCCAACACTGCCAGCTCGGCGAACACAAATGGATCTCGTCACAGCCGCCGAGCTTCCAGGTCACCTGCTGCACGCAAGACCGAGAGTGTGTGGTGCTTTCGCAGCTGTGTGCGAGTGCTCACGCGTGTTCGGAGTTCACACGATCTCCAGGCACTAATGGAGACACCCATGCGTCACGCTGTTTAGCGAGGCGGAACGTGTGATGCGAGTTACACGCGGTCATGGGCGACTATTGTCATTATAATCCATTTGGTTTGACCAGTTAATGCGGGTTTTCATGCCAGTTCGGAGAAATGGGGTCTCTTAACACTCTCTTCCGTGTTGAAGGTTAGAGGATGTGCAGCAAACCTGTTCCTGTGACGTTTTTTTTTTTTTTTTTTTTTTCCGCAGTAATCGCAGAAAACAAAGCCAAGGGTGAAAAATAACACATTTATTCATCATTATATTCTGTATTTTGTCTCAGTGTGATTTGGGTTTGATATTGTCTAACTATGACTAACTCTCACCATCTCAGGCTCTCGCTATATTTAAAATATATCAGCCCACTTTAGTTCTATTTTTATACCCAGACGGAGGGTTTAAACGCCTGCTTTCCATTACACATCACGCTCATTACAGCCTTCACGTCCACCGAGCGTGTACAGATACAGACTTTTATTAACGCTTTTTTTGCTTGCAGTTATATACCAGTGTGACAAAAAAATACAAAATAAATAAACAAAATTAGGCCCCAAAACTCAAAATATTCCTCTCAAAATATTACATGTGTATAGTAATATTTAAATTAACCTTATACATTTTACCAAAGCAGTTGAAACATGATTCCTGCAAATATTCTTATTACCAAGCTGCAGTCATATAATTGATTCAGCAAAAATGATGAAAAAAAACAAAAAAAAAACAACGTTTAAATATTCTGTATAATCATAAATAAAGTATAAAGAACGAGTCGAGCAAATCACTGAGGGGTTTCGGATGTGTTTACACTTCACGACGTATGATTTTCCGTGTGGTTTGCTGTCGCAGGCAAAAAATATGCGAATTCTTTGTTAAGATCGGTGTGTTTACGTCCGGCCTCGTTTATCCATCTTTTAGTAAAGCTGTGTGTTAAATTAATGTTAAACTGAACAAAGATTTTGGAAACGCTGGTTTTCTTCGTACTCGTGTGCGTATGTTGATCAGCTGTAAAGTGCGAAGCGTGTGCGTTCCCTACACGGCTCATTTGCATGTAGTGACGCCCACAAAACTCCATAAAAGGTCGAGTGTGCAGAGAACTGGGACATGAAATGAGTGATCAGGGTAAAGGCTGAAAAAAAAATGAATTCACTTCTATGGAAATAATAATAATAATAATAATAATAATAATAATAAGCAAGGCAGACTCTGCGCAGACAGACCAACCGGTCCTTTTGTCAAAATCGAATTGGATTAGTTTTATTTGTGTTAATTTACGGGTTTGTGTCGGCTCACGATCTTTCTTTCTTTTTATTATTTTTCGTATTCTTTAATTAATGCCAATAATATAACATGTTTTTCACAAAATGTTCTCGTTGGTGCTCTTATGGAGTGTTTTTGATGGATAAGGGCGTCTGCTGAACGCTGTAAACGTAATACTGTCAAGCTTAAATTGCTTATTTTTATGTTCTAGATATTAAAGCGTAGTTATACATGCAGGTTATATGATTTAAAGTCGACATAAACATTTTCAGAATTTACAGGATTTTCATGAATATTAAAGTTCTTGTGTAAACGCTCATATGTGCGATTTACGAATAAATCCATTTGTATCCAGCGTGATAAATAAGACCCGATATCAGCGACCAATTTACTGCCATTGTGACTAAAGAACTAAAGTTGTATTAGTCTGAGACTCTTTTTAAAAAATTTTTACAAATTTTTTAATAATTTTTTTTTTTTTTTTACTGCTACGACTACGACACTCCTCTAAAATCCACCCATAGGAGGACGGCGAACTCACAGGACAGCTAATAAACAAAACATACCTAACAGACAGAAAACATCTATCTATCCGTCTTTATCTGTTACAGAAAGCAGACCAGATTTAATTGAGATCTCGTACGTTGTGACGAGTAATCATCTAAAAAAAAAAATCTGAAATGCTGAAATCGCACGTTGTAAAATCAGACAACAGCAGTATTTTAATTTACAGGAGAAAAAAAAAATCCCAAATTCAAATCAAAACAAAATCTTTGGAAATGTGGTCCCACTGGATCATGTGGAATCCTGTGTGAGAGTCCTGGATGGTCATGTCCAGGATAGTCTGGTGAATTTCCTGCTCATTATTCAGGCACCTTATTCATCTCGCAGGTTTCAATTACCAGGTCCATTCAGTGTGTTGAATAAGATTAAACCCGAGGGAGGGAGAAATGAAACAAAACCCTTTTCACACAGTGAGAATGCATTAAATATCACCGTGAGATCATCCGACAAGATCAGACATGCACGGCTTTACCACGTGACCGAGTAATTCTAGCCATTTGAATCCTGTGTGCCTTTTTTTTTCCCCCCTTGACAATAAAAACGTAATCTTCTGATGATGATGATGGTGGCAGGTGACAGATTTTTACCTGTAAAGAATCGTATTAATTTCATCAGCACCTGTAATACTGTAATGGGATAATACTAGCATTTAGTTTAACAAAATTCAGAATATAAATTAAGAGTTAGGGCTTTTACATGTGAACTTGCCATGTGACGGGACCATATATGGGCTCTAGTGATAGGAATACAGGCTCTTTTCAGTGATTCGGATAATTTGACTCGCTGAATCATTTGAGTCGACTCTTTCAACTTTCCAAAAAATACATTGGTCCAGAGTAATGGTCCTGCTGGAAGTGCTGGCATTTAGTCTAATAAATGATCTGCTTATTATTATTATTATTATTATTATTATTATTATTATTATTATTATTATTATTATTTTCTTTTGATAATGACTAATTTGTAGATAAAAATGCAGTGCTTTGCATAAGTATTTGCTCCCATGAGCTTTTCCACAATTTGTGAGCATATTAGCAATTCAAACCGTCACTTGTTTTTTTTTTTTGTTTGTTTTTGTTTTTTGTTTGTTTTTATAAACTAATTTTATAATGATTATTATGATCATGTGACCATTCCACTGCTTGGAATACTATTTTTTTCAGAGAGTCAAATCATTTGATTCATCTCATCAACAACTCATTCAACTCCCAAATGATTCATTGACATTTTATTTTCTAAAAGATCTTACTCTACCTTCTAATTAATTAACAAACTAAAATTACTTTACCATTAGCCTCCAGAGGATCATCCTTCATGTCATGCTGCCTGATTCACACTGCTGAGAGTCAAACACACGACTCACTATTCACTCTAATTACATGATCACGTGTTTTGAAAGGTTTTTCATTGACTAAATTACCATTTTGATTTAATTACACTGCAAGAGAAACGGTATTGCCTGCATTGCTTAGAAAAAAAGCGGGGAAATGGGGGGGTGGATAGGGAAAAAAATGCAAACGACTCATGAGTCGGCTCTTAGCATTCACTCAAAGAGTCGACTCGTATGAGTCTTTTTTCCCTCATTTTCTCCCATTTTCTTACCTTTTTCGCTCTTTTTTTTTGTCTAAGATGCATGATAATACCGTGTCTCCTGCCATGTAATTCAACTGCAAATGACTCGTACTGTATACGCAGCTCGGCTCTCAACGTTCATCTAAAAGAGCCGACTCAAAGAGCCGGCACGCGATATGAGTCGTTTGCGGTTTTTAACTCCTTTATTTATGTCGTGTCCTTTGCAGCGCGTTTTAAGCGCAAATGACTCGTATACGCGACTCGGCTCTCAACATTCACCTCAAAACGCAGACTCAAAGAACCGATTCAAAGAACCGACTCGTTCCGAAACGACACATCACTGTTATTCTCATTATAAAGCATTCTAATGAACTACAGTCCAGTGACGGAGGCTTATTTGCAACTAAAAATAGATTTGATCAGTCTCTTTTATATGATATCAATCTCAGGGGATTCTTTTGAATTTTTATTAATGGCGATGAAATTACTTTTTTATTATTTTACACATCACATGACATGCTGTATAAAGGTGTGTTTTGTCCAGTCACACAATCTCAGTATGTAACACAACTCTGAATGTATTTCACATTACACACTGAGCCATGATGGCAATGTTGGCTCCGAGCCTCCCTTTTGTCCTTTCGTCCTGAATCGTGGCTCACATACTGATCCAGACCCACTCAAGCAGGACAAAGGAGCCATTTTTACACAGCCCTCTGATTGGCCAGCATTCAACTGGATAGCAGAATCGAGGTCACTGATTGGTCGGGGTGTGCAAATTGAACCACAGAGGTCAAACTGTTCATGTGTTGAGTGTGTGTTATGCAAAGTCTACATTTCTACTCGCCATCCAGTTTGGAATAGTAACCGAGGATTCAGTCAGATGCAAAAGTTTTCACACCCTTAGTTCAAAAATGATCATTTCAGTCATTATATTGGACAAGATTTAGTGTGTTAGGGTTCACAGATAGTGTTTCTTTATTATCATAAGTAGTCAAATAGTGTATGATAAAATACTAATAGTGAAAAATCTTGTTCTGACTGTGATATAAACATTCCCTTTCAGCTCGTAACCCTTTTTTATAACCGCCTCAGCCCGCACTTGGATCCTCTCAGGTGTAATATTGTGATATTTTGGTTGTGTTTATGGTTTGGATTGTTGTCTATTTGCCAGATACACCCAAGTCAATTTAATGACACCAAGTTGCAAAAATACTAAATGCTTTCCATTGGTTAGATAATAGCTTATCAAACTTTTTACAATCTAGGACCTCATTAATGGTAAAAAATAAAATAAAATCATAAGTGAAAATTTTAAATGTGTGCTAAAATGTCTTGTCTTTGTCTTTTTTTAAAAAAATTTTTTTTTTATTATTATTTCTGAACTTTCTACCAACATAACCCATTTCTTTTTATTAAATTTGTCATTAGATTCCAGCTGACATTTTTATCGGTGTAAAAACTTTGATTATCATGGAGAAAGACCATCATCAGTGCATGAGAAGAAACAAAAATCCCCCAAACTATAATCTTAAGTGCAGAGGCTTCATCACATGAACATTAGTGAACAGGACGGATAAATCAATTATAAATGATAAAATAATATTGCATTTCATGTTTTAACCTAGTTTAAAGAATGGTAGATTGGGGGGGGCAGAAACTTTTTCTTCTCAGCTTTAGGCTTGTGTTTCTGATCATTAGCACTGGTCTGATCGCTTTCTTTTCCGTTATGTTCTACAGCTGGGTAGTTGTGAGTTGTGTGAACTCTGTTCTAGTCAATGTTCATTCTGAGGATTATGAAATAAATGTTATTCATTGACGCACACTTACTTTTTACTTTTTCCACTTTCCCATGGCTCGACTCCAGCTCGACTGCTTTTAGCTGAACTGACTTTTGCCTATTTGTACTCTGTAAGGTGTACAAATACACAGAATTACTGGTTTATGATCATTTTACATTATTTATTTGGAATGCTCCCATAGTAAGGTGAGCTTCAGTTGTTGTTTTCTTCCAGCAAGTGAACCATTTAACCCTCTAACCCTTAAAAAATCCCCCTGTACCCCTTCGGTACAGATTCATGTCCCAATTATTCAAATATTAGATTATTTTACTAATTGTAGATGATTTTTTTTTACATTAATGTTGTTTTTAATTATCACACAACACCTTTTACCATTTCTTTAATTTTGTATACTTTTAATTTGTAAACTTTACCATTTTACGTTTTATTTTTTGTTTCATTTTTAATCTTTGATGTAAAGCATATGATTGAAAATGGAAGTTGTTATAGAAACAACAATTATTATTATTATTAGAGGGCCAAGCACTGAAGGTGTGTAGGCACCCTATTGTTATCTTCTTCTTCTTCTTCTTCTTCTTCTTCTTCTCACTAGGGTGTTTATGGCACCCCATAGAACTGTCTGGTAAAAAGTTGTGAAATATTTGGCGCACTGATTGGGGAGGGTCTAAGGAACATTCCGACCAAATTTGGGCCAAGTCGCTGCCAACTCTGTAGCACCACCATCAGGTCAAAGTTGGGCCTAATTTGGACGTACATTTATGGTCATAACTGTGTCCAAATTAAAAAGTCGGGCATCCCTGGATTCCCTGGTTTGAGAAGAATTCAACACACCCTATGACGTAAATTTCCACCCAATTAGTTTTTTCGCTACTCCTACTACAGGTTTTGTCCAATCATCACCAAATTTGGCATACAAAAGTTTCAATAACATGCTAAAAATACTTACATCTAACTGCCATTTTTTTTGCTACTCCTCCTCCAAAATTTGTCCAATCTTCACCAAATTTGGCTCACATCATCTTGAGACCTGTCTAAACAAAAATTATCAGGAACTCCTTATAAACCGTTCTCCTATAACGGACTGGCAGCTGCATGAAACTACAAATCATTCTTGAAACCCTTTGCCTATAGTTATGGCTCTGCTTTCCAGTGATTGCTTATTCAACAGTTGTAGCGTGTCTGTGAATGTGCGGCTCACCGAGCCAACCAAGCTTGCTGCTTGCAGCTTTAATTATTATTATTATTATTGTCATTAGGTTCCCTATTGGAATTTTCTTGTTGTTGGGTGTCTACAGCATCCCATATGGCAAAATACCTGCATAGCAACTTTGGTGTACACCACTCAAGCCTTCTAGCACCACCAATATGGCAAATCTGGACTTATGTTTACAATAATAAATCACCATATTGTAGAAACACGATTCCACTTTCCCCTGATTCTTTGGGTCAAGTCGAGTTCAAGGGACATCATGATGTTAATTTCCGCCACTGGATTTTCCACCATTTTGCATTTTTTCAAAAATCAGCAATGCTGTGATCTATAGTCTTAAAACTATTTCAAGCTTGAAATGAGTAAAAGATTATGTAGAAATAGATATTCAAGATATTTTACTTGAAAATATATCTTCTCTCTTTTTTTTTAAATTCACATTTTTAACCTGAGAATAAACTTCTTTTCAGCACTGGCTTTTTTTTAAACAGTCCATGTCATCAGTTCACTAATCAGACCAGAGAGAAATGAACAACCTATGAAAGTCCAATCTAATGTCTCTAGCCCTGCAGCTAGTCTCCTACATTTCTGATACGTTTCACACATGACGTTTTTCGCGTATGATTGTGAGTAATATGAACTCACACGTGAAAAACGTGTGAAGGTGCGTTTTATCTTGTCGTGTTCTGAAATTGCGCATGTAAACACATCATGTTAGGAATGAACTAATGGCTTCAGCGATTACATCTGAATCACAAAAATCACATGTGGGTGGGGAAAAAAAAATATACATATATGAAACCTAACATGATATGAAACTGGTGCGACTTCTCTGTAAGGCTTTCTCCTACTCTCCAAGCTGGAATTCCTTAATCACTCCCCTTTCCGACTTCTCAGATCCCGTTCCAGGGTCCCTGCTCTCGATTCTTATTGGAGGATGTAGTAGGTGGAGTCGTGGCTCCTCCTGCTCGTGTCTGGGGAGACGGACATGAGTAACGTGGCATGTTGCTCCAGCTGTGAGAGCAGGGGATTATTGAAAAGCTCTGGGATGCCGAGAGCATTGCATTGTGCTCTGTTTAAACTGTGTGCTGAGCTTGTTCATGACCTGCTCGTGTTAAACAAACACAGAAACTCACTTAACCTTTTTTTTTTCAGTCCACAGAAAGGTGACAGAGCAGCAGATTGGCACCTAGACTATTTTTCCTTTTCATGGGTTCCCATGATCGTGCTGAAGCCTCTAAACGTTGCAGCTCGGACCACTGGACTTCATGTGAGCCTCAAATACAGAAAAGCCTTTTAAAAAAGCATGTGCCACTGATTTATTAAAGACTTTCTATTAAAGAGTTAAACTGTGTATGAGTTTAGGAATCTCTCTGTTTCTTTATTTTTGTCATAAGCTTATATATTCTACTATAATGCTAATGTCCATTAACGTAGCACTCGACCATTTTAAACCATTTTTACTCTAATCTGGTTCACCTTTTAGGTCTCTGAACCAAGTCCCGATGATCAGACAGGGTCATTCACATTGTATTTAAATACAAAACCACAACCTTTGCATTACATATTAGCTGTGACCTTCAAAGTCCAGACACGGATGAGAAATTATTCCACTAAAAAAAAAAAAATAAAAAAGTCAAAAGGATCGTGGTTTTAGCAGCATATTAGTGTTATATTATTAAATAAAAGAGTCAGATTAATAGTCTGTGGGTGCAAGATCTTTGCGTTGTGTTTAGTGCCATTGCTTAAACCATGATTCTGTGATTCATCCACCTGTCTGCGTGTTCAGGCTTGTGTTTCTTTGGCAAAGGGTGAAAATAAAGGGTAAGGACCACACCTTGGCTTTTCTGTATATTAGCTAAATAATATCAGTTCAGACAGGACAACCATAGCATGGACTCCTGGGCTTTTTTTTTGTTGTTGTTTGGGGTTTTTTTTGGGTGCAACAGTGGAACTACAAGCATAGAAAAAGGTTCTCTGGCTGATGAGACCAAAATGTAACTTAACGGCATTTTCGCAAAGTGCTCCATTTGCTGGAAACCCAACAGCGATCATCACCCTGAGAACACCATCCCCACTGTGAAGCATGATGGTGGTAGCATCATGTTGTGGGAATTATGGCAAGCTGGATGGAGCCAAATGTACCGGGTAATCTGTACTGCCAGAGCTACACTGGAGTGGCTCAAAACCAGAAATGTAAAGACTAATGACTTTTTATCACACCATCTGGTGTCACCGAGAAGAGGATGGGTTCCTTTTCGAGTCTGATTCCTGTCAAGGTTTCTTCCTCATGTCATCTCAAGCAGTTTTTCCTCACTGTTGTCACCTCTGGCTTTTTCATTAAGGATCTAATTTTTAAATCTATATCTGGATTTGTGTAAAGCTATTTTGTGACTATGTTCAATGTTGAAAGTGGTATATTAATAAAACTGAATTGGCCCAGTCCTCAAGCTGATTAGGAATCTGTGGCAAGACTTGAAGATTCTTGCCAATCTGACAGAGCTTGAGCAATTTTGACAAGAAGAATTGGCAAAAAAAACCAAAAAAAAAACAAGAATCCACATGCGAAAGCTGATCGAGACACATCCCAGAAGACTTGAAGCTATGATTGCAACCAAAGGGCTTTTTACTGAGTATTGACCAAGGGGGTGAATACTTATGCAACCCACAAAGGTCTTTGTTTTGTTATTAACCTTTGTGTCACAATAAAGAATAGGGTTTTTTTTTGCACATTTAAATGGTAAAACTGGAAATAAATTCCATTTCTAACAGTACAAAATGTGAAAAAGTTCAAGGGGGTGAAAACTTATGCAAGACACTGTCTATAGTGTATGATCGGAGGGGTCATTCTTAACGCTCTGATTGACTTTCTTGATTCTGAACCAAGAAAAAAAAAACAGATCCGTAATGTTTAATGAACTTTTCCAAGGACAACTTGTCATCTGATGCTGCCCTAAGAAGTACACCCTCAGAAAAAAAAAAAAAAAAAAAACAGTACTAAACAGTACCACTTCTAGGCGGTACCCTCAGGGGTACATCATTTGTTCCTTTAATGTGTATCTTTCACCTGGAAATGTGGATAAAGTGTACCTTTCAAAATAATTACTGATTAAGGGTAACGTTTTAAAGCTACACTACATGCACCTTACTATGGAAAAGAAACCCTGCGACAAGAAACAGTACAGTTAAGTACCCTTTTTGTGACAGCATAGTTTTGACGGCCCTACATGCTAAAGTAGCTACCAAAATCTAAACAAACTAGTAGTCTAATTTAAACCACTGTCCCCCTGACCAGGCAGTTACTAAGGATGAATGAATGAACACTAGAAATTCATCATGCAGTGCTGGATTCATTTGTAAATATCAGACCGCACGCTTGTGCCCACATGAAACTTCCACTTGCGAGATTTTTTGTGGGGTCCTGATGCAAAACTCTAATCTCAACCAGACGTCCCGTGAGCCCATTAAAAAAAAAAAAACGCATCTGTATTTGTTCATTCCTGAATAATGTATTCCCACTGGGTTATACGTCCCTACTACAGGGTACAAACTGTATCTTTTCCTTGTACACCTTCCGTACCTTTTAAAATGTATTTATTATTTAAAAAGGTCTATGTAGTGTACCTTTGAAGCTTAACACTAAATCAGTACGCGTAAATTTCCAGGTGAAATATGGTATAGTAAATGTACAATCCTTTTACATAGAAAAGTGCATAAAGCTTTACTCTTAAAAACAAATTACAGTCCAGTTATGTAGCTTAAAATGTTTTAAAGGTACACTATCTCCACGTTTTCATGTGGAAGATACACATTAAAGATACAAAACACGTTCGAGTCCGAGATGGCGTGATTGCCCGTGCTCTCTGGGTGGGAGGGGCATAGTCTGTCTCCCATGTCAATCACAGCAACACTGGCCAGTCGCAGGCGTCTGTGAGCTCTCCTGTATGTGGAAGGGGTGTTAGACGGCGCTTTCCTCTGAGTGTGTCTGGCTTCACGTGTCTCGGCGGTAACACGTGTTACATACATGTTAATGATACCACGAGAAAAAGTACCCTCATTTCTGAGAGTGTAGCACTAGGGAAAACCGTAAGGACTTGTGTCGGGTAGTTAAATCAGCACAGCGCATCATAGGCACTGAGCTCCCGAACCTGGACACTCTATATGTACAGTATACACTGTATATGGGCCATCAAGTCACACACAAACAGACTGAAGTGCAGCCCAAAGCTGTAGCTGACATCATGCTGGAACATGTTCGGGCCTCTTACTTGGGAATCAGTGAAGAGAAATTGTAAAGCTACAGAGTACAAAGACATTCAGTACAATTGTGGCAACAGTTTGAAAAGAACCACATCTGGGTGTGATGGTCATGTGTCCACAAACCTTTGGCCATACTATAGTGTATATATATATATATATATTTTTAAATATTCATACATATTACAATTTAAATAAGCGATAGTGAAATATGTTCAGGAAATGACTAGAATCTGTTGTGAGTTTTAGACTGAAGTAATGCATGAGAAAGAAGCAGCAGCAGCTCTGAGGCACCATTTTGAATACAGTGTAAGAGAAATGTGAATCAGAATGAGATGATGGTTAAAAAGAGACAACAGTAATGATTTGAAAAGTCCTCCACTTTAATATTAGTATTATTATCAGTAGTATTAGTGGTAGTATTTTCACGCAGCAAAAGCATCTGGAACTCGTTTTTTTCTGCACAGTCTTGGTTCCGGAGGGGTGGGAGAAACTCAAGGTTGGTCGAGTCGCAGCCCTGAGTCCCTGCGCGCGCGCGCATCCTCATTCCACACCGCCTTTACTCCATCTGTAGCCGTGCACCGAATGCGCTTTATACGCACATGCGCAATTTGCGCACCGAACTCTCCTCCTCCTCCGCCTCCTTCTCCTGGAAGCTGAACCTACGTTACACTGAGCTCGCGCCCTTCACGCCACACATCCTTCTCCGCCTGCCATCAGCTCTGATCAGCTCCGCAAACCCGCTTCAAGCGCCGCCGAAGGACGCAGAGACATTTCACTCTCTCTCTCACCCACCTGATGTACGTACAGCACACGATTATCTGACTCGGGTTGTTTTTGTTTTTGTTTGTGTTAAATGGAGGCCGTTTAATGCACAAAGCGCGCGCACCTAGGCCGAACAAGAAATGTGTTAAATTGTTTCCAGGTTTAAAAGGACGCCACTTCTCCGTGATGAATCTCTCTCTCTCTCTGTGTGCATGCATTGATTTGTGTGTGTGTGTGTGTGCGCGCGTGTGTTTGCAATTTGTTTGATGATTGAGGGCATTTCCGTTTTAGGAAAGTTCCGTGATGCAGATTTATATATATATATATATATATATATATATATATATATATATATATATATATATATATATACATATAAAGTATAAATGCAATAGAGGTTGCACAACACGACCATCTTCTATTTCTTTATTTCTGTTTTTTTTTAAATATTTTTTTATTTATTCATTCAGACCTGCCGCTGCTGTTGTATATGTGTGTGTGCGCGCGCGCGCTCGTCTATGGAAAGATGCATCTCGGGGTAAACAAACTTGACCTTGGGCTTAAAAACTGCGCACTTTAGAAGCTGATTGTTTTGGAAACATGAGCAGATCGAGTGAAGGACGCTGTGAGGACTCCCGCTGCACTGAAGAAGAGGAATCGGAGCTGATTTCCGTCTGAAAGCGCTGTGTTTATTAAACGGTTTATCACGAGCCCTGCGCTGTAAATTGCAGGATCGTTCAACTCCGTCCGTTATTTAACGCGGGTACATCCGGGACACTGAGCGTCGTGACGTCATTTAAACTCTGCTGTCCCCACTAGACGAGTGTTGCGGTATGATATGTTCACGGTGTGATCAGTCATAGTGATGAGTGTAAAGACATCACGGTTTTAATCAACCGTTTAAAAAAAAAAAAAATGGAGGAAAATTTTGTGATGAGATTCTTGGTGCGCATTTTGTACAACAGCCGAATCATGTCCTGATACTTTAAAAAAACAAAAAGCGATTCATGATTTTTTTGTACTTTAATCTATTTCCTTTAGAAACAGGAAGTCAGAGTGTTAGCATGATGCAGACAATAGCATTGGGGATGCGCCACATCCCTGCCCGATCAAAACAAACCTGACGCAAGCTGAATATGGAGAACAGTGAAGAGTTTGACGAGCGCATTTTCAGCTGCTGCTAACGAATTATATCGATAAAGTGACTCGAACGCACCCGACGTCGTAATTACGACTTCCCAACTCGTACATACGGACAGGAGGACTTGAACGCGCAGTGAGTCCAGATGGAGGGGGGTTTGAAAGATGTCGAAAACGTCCACGATCCGATTGGACGCCGTGACTGACCGTGAAACCGTAATGGAAAATGAAACGAGATTAAACGCGATTCACAAATCTATTTGCACGGCAAACAATATCTATAAACAGCGCTGTTTGTTCTCCTTTCACCTACTTCTGCTGTTACGTCTGGTTTATGTTTACAGACCGCAGTCATTTCCTGGCGTTCATCCCTGCAGGAAAATAACTGCACTCCGGCTACGAAACGGTGCCTTTGTAAATGCAAACTAGGTTATGGAGCAGTTTGAGTTCAGGTATCTTTTACCCATACAGCTTTACTGATACATAAAAAATAAAAATAAAAACTAATTATGGTCCAGTTATATACCTTTCCAAAGGTACACTCTGTGTGCACCACATTTCCAGGTGAAAGATACATATTCTTATAGGTACAGGTTAGTACCTTTTGAAATGTGGGTGCGTCCTGTAACAAAACATCAGCCAGAGTAGCGTGAAAAGAAAAGAAGAATAGTCTGAGCTTTGGCGTTACCTGATTTGACACGGAGCAGAGTTTGTAAGGCTGCGGCGTTTCTTTGTCGACGTGAGCTCTGCTAAAACTGAGCCAAAGCACCGAGCTGTAGCGCTGCACAAACCCCATGTTTCCTGGATACAGAGAAAAGAGAAAATAAACACTGGGTTTTGCAGATAAAATGCCTTTAAACCAGTGGCGAGGCCAGAAATTTTTTAAGTGAGTGGACCTTGGTGAAATAGGGTGGACCTCAAAGCCTACTCTCAAACATAATGACATCATTTACAATGTGGGGTAAAGATAATTGGACAGTTAAGATTAGTTAAATGTGATTTATTTTGTTAGCCAGCAGTTTCACGAATACAACAAAATCCATTCGTGAATAAAATAAAGGATGAAGAGAACAATAACAGTAATAGCAGGACAGTAAACGAACGTGCGTGTTCAAGTTCATTTCCAATTATGATCCCCAGATAAGGGCACGGCTTGAAGAGATGCCTAAAAAACGCCACTTTACTGAGCTCTGGTACGCAGAAGGAGTGTAGTTTCAGGCTCCATTCTTGGTTTTTATATGAAAACATTTAATCGTCTCGACAAGCTCTCCTCGTGTGCGTTGAATATTAGTTTAAACGTAAACTCCCCCCCAACAATCCGTGTTTGGCTAAAACAGTACTAATAGCCTATTGATTGGCTGTCGCAGTTAGGCTGTTTATATCAAAGGCACGTGTTCACACTAAAATGATTATTTATTTCTGAAACTTGATTTGCGTATTTGAACGTGTATTTGAGTGATTGTTATTCCGTGTCTCGTTTGATTGGGTGGACCGGCCGTCAATCTGAGTGGGCCGGTGCCACCCTGGCCCTTATGTAGCCTCGCCACCGCTCAAAACTATTATTTGTATGATCATCTAATCATTTATTGAGCACCTGCTCGATGATTAGTTTACCTTTTTCTGTCCTTAACCAATGTATGAAAAAGAATAAAACTTCACCACAGTTTCAGCTCTACACACCTCAGTGTGGCTTTTGTTTTTTTTTAAAAGTAGTCATGGATAGTGCGCTATAGTATAACGGTATGCGTATTTGACAAGCGCACTAATCGCGGTGACAGTTTCATTTGCGCCTTCATTTTGTCCTAAGGGCGCACAAACCTTTGCGCTCGGCTGTACTTCATGACCGTATACACCAGAGTGGGTTTTATCGCCCGAGTTAAACCTAACTGAGAAGGAATTTGAGTTGCTCACGGTGCTTTACGTTGCAAAATGATGTGTGTTTTACAGAACTGTGTCCACACTAGCACTTTAAAATCCTTATTTATAAATCGTGATCGAATGAATAACGTGCTGTTAATGTTATTATATGTAGCTTTTTACACAGTACTATTCTAATCACACACACACACACACACACACACACACACACACACAAACACACACAAACACACACACACAGAGCTCAGAGTGAGCTTCATGCCCCTGTGCCCTTGTTCTCCTTTTGTCCTCGTTGGCGCCGTGTCAGTTCAGGATTATCGAGTACCCGACACTCAGCGGCTGGAAAAGGACGAGGAGGATTAGCGGCGCGTTGGCTCGCACGCATTTCACGTTTAGCTCACGTGCCTGCCAAAGTCAACCTTTTAACTCTGAACTTTAACACAACTGTACATGATTCAGAATCGCTCCAGTCAGTGTTATATGCATTACTCTTACAGCTCTAAGTACAAAGAATAAAACACTCTGTGTCGTGCTGTTATGGGAAAATAATCAACACCCCAGAGTGTTTTTTATTCCTCTTGTACCACAGCAATTCGCAGATGTCCGTTCCTGTTCTGGCTTATGTCAAGCTTTACGTCGTCACGACACGCATTCAGCCAAAGCCCTCTTCCGTTCACGTGCGTCGAACGTGAGTACAGCTGAAAGGTCTCATTTACTAACAAACATCACTGCGAAAGAGCGTGCAAAGCAATTTAATGCAGTTGTAACTTCGCCAGTTCAACTAGTTTTCTGAAAAAAAAAAAAAAACAACTGAAATTTTGAAAAAAGCCGCCACAAAATAAAGAATTTTTGGCCGCGACGATCACAAAAAAAAACCTGTCAAAGCTGCGGTTATAGAAAATTAATCAGCACTTTGTGACCAATCAGAATCGAGAATTCGACGGAGAGATAAATGTTTGCAGTGAGGAGTATGGGGGGAAAAAAACGTAAACATTCTTTAAAAAATCGGATAAAATAATTCATTAAGAACGGTAGTGAAAACTAAAAGGTTAGCGGAGACTGTAGTGTTGTCGTACGGCTGAGAAATCCAGTCCGTCTAACGTCACTTCCAAAGTAACCTGTCTGATCCACACACTCGGACAACTTGGCGGGTTACACGAGGCAGGCCGTGAAGAGAGAGGAACCGATTTGGCAGCTAGTAAGAGCAAGCTGAGACAGATATCAAGCAAAAGTTATCAGCTGGAATGTTTGCTGCCTCTCGGGTTCTACTGATTCGCTTCAGTAGCTTTGTTTCCATCCACGTATTTTTATGCGAATTCCGGGATGTTGAATAAAAAAATGTTAAAAAAAAAACGCTGGATGGAAACACCAGATGCGAATAACGGATCGTTTGTTTTATTCGATAAGAAGACCTGCACGTCAACTCCAATGGAAACACGTTTACCGAATAAATCCCTGATTGCTGTGCAACAAAAAAAGTGCAATTTGTGACTTTGCCTCAACAAATCATGTGATTGGATAACTGCCGTAGAGCGAGATGTGCCAGACGATTTTGTTCTCTTGAACACACGGGATGGAAACGGTGCTTTATTGGCAGATGTTATGTCACCCTGCAGTTCTTGCCTGGTTTCCCACTGAATCTAAGCAGGGTTGAGCCTGGCCAGTACCTGGATGGGAGGCCTCCTGGGGAAAACTAAGGTTGCTACTGGAAGTGGTATTAGGGAGGCCAGTAGGTGGTGCTCTCCCTGTGGTCTGTGTGGGTCCTAATGCCCCATGGTTTAGTTCTGACGGGGACACTATACTGTAAAAAGAGCACTGTCTCTCGGATGAGACGATAAACCGAGGTCCTGACTCTCTGTGATCATTAAAAATCCCGGATCACTTCTCGTAAAGAGTAGGGGTAGAGATTATGCCCCATTGGCCCATAATCTCCATCTCTGAATTGGCTATATCTCTCCTCTCCACCAGTAGCTGGTGTGTGTTCTGGTGCACTATGGCTGCCGTCGCATCATCCAGGTGGATGCTACACACTGGTGGGGGTTGAGGATGATTCCCCCCCCATACTATGTAGAGTGCTTTGAGTGTCTAGAAAAGTGCTATATAAATGTAACTAATTATTATTATTATTATTTTATGCGATATTCCAATTTTTCACATAAGTTAAATTCACAGCTTGGATGGAAACATAGCTTCTGACCTGAACCACTTTTTACGTTCACGTTAGCAAGCGACTTCTGATTTGAGATTTTTTTTTTCCAATTCTATGCAAATTACGGTAGGTACGACGCTGTAAAGCAACAAATCCAAACAAACAGCTCAGATGTATTCTTCAGACCAGTCCGATGTCGCAGCGTTTCTTCAGCTCACTTGCAATCAGTTCCCATTTAGAAAGGAAGAAGGAAAGAAAGAACCGTGGTTTCATCTTATCCTGTGTTTAAATGTGTATAGAGATTAGGGCGGGGCGATATATATCGATATAATATCGATATCGTGATAAATGATTACGCGATGCACTTTTCTGAGATATCGTTGGTATGGTGATGTATATTTGATGTTTTTAATGATCGCAAATTAAATAGTACTGAATGGACGCTGTTGATTTGACCAAATTAAAAAAACAAAAACAAAACCCGTGATCTTCTTTGTCTTTGTAGGCATTAAAGAAAAGTATCATCAAAGTCAGTTTAATGTTGTTTTTTTTGTCGTCTTCAATGTCCTCAATTATCGGGATATGATATTTTTGACATATCGCCCAGCCCTAATAGTGATTTTACAAAGAAAAATTAAAGCTCTGAAGGTAGTAGCAGAGATCGTACGTAGCTAGCTTGCTTTGCTAATCTAATCTCAGTACGAAGCTGAGCACGAAACGTGCATAGCTACGAAGGTTTTCTATCTGAACCAAAAAACAAACAAACAAACAAACAAACAAAAAAAATACTGGACGGACCACGCCCACAAGTGGTAACAATATCAGTCGCTACATGCCCACAAGGGACAAACTGCATGCCGCACGAGCGACTTGTCACCTGCTGGTGTGAACGTAGGGTAAGAATTGTTAATGAGGTGTAATGCAGGAGGCGGAGTTTCGTTAAAACATACATCAAAACACTAATGCTGCTGCGATAGGAGGGAAAAAATGACTATAAATAAATCTGGAAGTTTCCTGTAGTAAATGCTGTAAAACTCTCTGTGTAGATCATGGCCTCAGTCCTGGAGAAACTCATCACCTCCCTGAGCAGCGGTCCTGCTGAACCACCCACCAACAAGGTGACTGTGGTGGGAGTGGGGCAAGTGGGCATGGCCTGCGCTGTCAGCATCCTGCTGAAGGTACGAGACCACACACACACACACACGCGTACATGTACACAGTTCCTGTGTAGGATGCTGCATTTTGTGCTGAGTGAATTTCTCTCTCTCTCTCTCTCTCTCTCTCTCTCTCTCTAGGACTTGTGTGACGAGCTGGCGCTGGTCGATGTGCTCGAGGACAAGCTGAAAGGAGAGATGATGGACCTGCAGCATGGCAGCCTCTTCCTCAAGACCCACAAGATCATCGCCGATAAGGGTGAGACGTCAATGACCTGTGAACGACCGAATCTTTTTCAACGAATCTTTAAAGTGTTCTGAATCATTATTAAATGATTCGTTTGTTCGACTTGTGCAAGTGATTCTCTTTGACCTGTTGTCAAACGATTCTTTAAAAACAATTCGGTGGTTCAAGGGCCGTTGTATTTTATATCTTAAAAAAAATAATAATAATCTGTTAGACACCATACCTTAATGAATCAGTCAATAAAAGATTCACATCATTTTTAAGTATAAAACTACATTGTGAATCACTTAAGACTTCCTTCCTCACTTTCTTAGTTACTTATTTCATACTTAATTTGTTCATTCCTTCCTTCCTTCTTTCCTAACATCTGTACTTCCTTCCTTCATTCCTTTCTCCCTTACTTTCTTCCTACTTACTTCCTTCCATACTTCCTTCATTCTCATCCTACCATACTTCCCTACTTTTTTTCCTTTACTTTCATACATCCTTCAATACTTCCTTCTGTACTTCCTTTCATCCTGCCATACTTCCTTCCTCATGTACTTCCTTTCATCCTGCCATACTTCCTTCCTCATGTACTTCCTTTCATCCTGCCATACTTCCTTCCTTATGTACTTTCATACATCCTTCTGTACTTCCTTTTGTACTTCCTTTCATCCTTCTGTACTTCCTTTTGTACTTCCTTTCATCCTTCTGTACTTCCTTTTGTACTTCCTTTCATCCTTCTGTACTTCCTCTGTACTTCCTTTCATCTTTTGATATAAAAATAGATAAATACTCATCATATGAATAAATTATATTGATATAAAATAAACAAATACAGGTGCATCTCAATAAATTAGAATGTCGTGGAAAAGTTCATTTATTTCAGTAATTCAACTCAAATTGTGAAACTCGTGTATTAAATAAATTCAGTGCACACAGACTGAAGTAGTTTAAGTCTTTGGTTCTTTTAATTGTGATGATTTTGGCTCACATTTAACAAAAACCCACCAATTCACTATCTCAACAAATTAGAATACTTCATAAGACCAATAAAAAAAACATTTTTAGTGAATTGTTGGCCTTCTGGAAAGTATGTTCATTTACTGTACATGTACTCAATACTTGGTAGGGGCTCCTTTTGCTTTAATTACTGCCTCAATTCGGCGTGGCATGGCGGTGATCAGTTTGTGGCACTGCTGAGGTGGTATGGAAGCCCAGGTTTCTTTGACAGTGGCCTTCAGCTCATCTGCATTTTTTGGTCTCTTGTTTCTCATTTTCCTCTTGACAATACCCCATAGATTCTCTATGGGGTTCAGGTCTGGTGAGTTTGCTGGCCAGTCAAGCACACCAACACCATGGTCATTTAACCAACTTTTGGTGCTTTTGGCAGTGTGGGCAGGTGCCAAATCCTGCTGGAAAATGAAATCAGCATCGTCAAAAAGCTGGTCAGCAGAAGGAAGCATGAAGTGCTCCAAAATTTATTGGTAAACGGGTGCAGTGACTTTGGTTTTCAAAAAACACAATGGACCAACACCAGCAGATGACATTGCACCCCAAATCATCACAGACTGTGGAAACTGAACACTGGACTTCAAGCAACTTGGGCTATGAGCTTCTCCACCCTTCCTCCAGACTCTAGGACCTTGGTTTCCAAATGAAATACAAAACTTGCTCTCATCTGAAAAGAGGACTTTGGACCACTGGGCAACAGTCCAGTTCTTCTTCTCCTTAGCCCAGGTAAGACGCCTCTGATGTTGTCTGTGGTTCAGGAGTGGCTTAACAAGAGGAATACGACAACTGTAGCCAAATTCCTTGGCACGTCTGTGTGTGGTGGCTCTTGATGCCTTGACCCCAGCCTCAGTCCATTCCTTGTGAATTTCACTCAAATTCTTGAATCGATTTTGCTTGACAATCCTTGGTGAATTGGTGGGTTTTTGTTAAATGTGAGCCAAAATCATCACAATTAAAAGAACCGAAGACTTAAACTACTTCAGTCTGTGTGCATTGAATTTATTTAATACACGAGTTTCACAATTTGAGTTGAATTACTGAAATAAATGAACTTTTCCACGACATTCTAATTTATTGAGATGCACCTGTAAATACAAATTTTTTTATTTTCTGTATTTGTGTATTTTTATCTCTTTACACACATTCACTTCCTTTATTTTACCTTTCTGCATCCTATTACATTATTTATTTTATCATTTAAAAGCCCGAGGGTTTACGTGATATTGATGATGTGATGTATTAACATCAGGACACGCTTTGAGTGTCGGTGTTTGTGTAACTCCACAGCTGTTTTATAACTCCGTCTCTGTCCACGCTGTTGATCGACAGACTACTCCGTGACGGCGAACTCGCGCATCGTGGTGGTGACGGCTGGCGTTCGTCAGCAGGAGGGCGAAAGCCGCCTCAACCTGGTGCAGAGGAACGTCAGCATCTTCAAGCACATCATCCCTCAGATCGTCAAACACAGTCCCAACTGCATCCTCGTCGTCGTCTCCAACCCGGGTGAGACGGAGCTTCAGCACATAACTGACTCACTTTTATTACCTATACACGTTAGTCAACCTCAAAACTATTGGCACCCTTCAAGAAAACAGGCAAAATGGCTGTATATAAATAAGGTTGTAGCTCTGCAAACGTAAATTAATGGATATGAAAAAATTCAGTTAAGATGCCGTTAAAGTAGTTAAGTATGCCATTATAACTGTTATTATTTAATAATGTAATCATTGTTAACATCAGCACTACCACCACCATGCTTCAGAGTGAGGAAATGAATTAAAACATATCTTAATACTGTGTAACACATGTTGTGGCTGTTAATTTTTAGCAAGTTTTATGAAAAGGTGCCAATAATTCTGGACAAAATGGTGGACAAATTTTGTTTTGTTTTTGAAAACACTTTGTGTAAAGCTGTCCGCTTTAACCCC